>VDFB02024032.1:0-22628 GCA_007258455.2 Sequoia sempervirens
GAAGACTAGAAATGGCTCTAAAATTCTAAAAATATAACTTTTTGACATGTTGGGACTCATTCGCCAATCTAGGCAAATCAACCCCAGATCAGGGTTTCTACCTAGAAAGTTGTTTTGGGGAAAAGGGTACTAGAATCTGAAAACCAATCTGAAAAAAACCTTCAATGGGACTCATTTTCCATTAATGGTGAATTATTCTCATTTTTCTTTTTTAGAAACTAGAAATTATAATCTACACTCCAACACCTACACTTTCCTTCCAAACTGAGTTCTAGATCCGAACTTATGAAAATACCTACAAAACATAATAGAAGTTGATTTTCTAATGGGTGGTTTTCCTCGTTCAAATCCCTAGCTTGCTAATTAAACCTTGAAGGTAATAATGAAATGTGCATACAAACCCTAGACTTATGTGTGTCTAAGACTAAGAAATTTGAAACATGATGCAATCCAATTCTAATGTGTAAGACCAAGATCTATGAAATAACTTGAATGATGTATGATTCACCTTAAGAGATCTCCAATCACCTCAAATTAACTACAATGATGTATAAACATTCCTTAGGCTGAAAATAGAGTGACAATGGAAGATGGAATCACTTAGAAAACAAGTCCTTAGGTTTGGCTTGATGGCTAGTTGCATCTCCCCAACCTAGAATTCTTCATGATTCACCATAGGCATCTATGATCAACAATTGAAAATACTATATCTTGAATGAAAGTGAGCTTGAAGACCAAAAAAAACACTTTAATGCTACTCTAAAGCTTCAACTTTGTTGAAAATAGACTTATGAATACTCTTGTGAAAGATTCTAAACTTTCACTCTTGAAGTTGCTTGCTCAAAGGGCTTACAATTATGCTTGAATTTCTTATATGTGATGAAAATGATTTAGAAACTTTTATTTATAGGAATTGACACGTAATTGACTGTTATTTAACCTCAAAGGCTGGTATCCACCAGAAATTTGAATTAATTTGGTGAATTTCCCACTCAAACTTGAAAAATGCTCGAAAAGGGACTCATTCACCACCCTTGGTGAATGGGTCCCGCTAAAGGGTACTCATTCACCCAAGGTGATGAATGAGTCCCACCTAACATTTTTGAGGTGGTTTTTCAAGATTTGAATGTCTTAAATGTTTTTTGTTAAGATTTAATATGATTTTTGAGTGGAATAATCCTCAAGATCCAAAATAATGGGTCTTAGGGGGCTATAAATGCTAACTTAAAGGATAATTAATGCAAGGGTACCCAAGATATGTCCAAATTAGGCCAAGGATTATACTATCTCCAAGAAGGGAGTATAATTTCAATGGTCACAAATGTGATTGTGTGCTTATTATCACAATAGATTGGTGTTGGTTTCTTTTGATCATGTATTAAATCCATCTAAACTCTTTGCATCTATACTGCTTGACATCCTATTGATTTACATACTACATACTCTACTTCTGTGGATTATATTGTCACTATAGGTTGTTTATTTGATACACATGAAACTATTCATGTTCCAAAGTGAACTACATATCTTGAAGTGCACTTTTGATCATCTATACTTCTTGAAAAATTACTATCTATATATCCAATAAACTCAATCTTATCTATTTTGGAATAAAATATCCCATAATCTATAGTCCATGTAATATACCTCAATATTATTTTTCTAACTTGTCAATGTGAATTGTTGGGTGAGTCCATGAATCTAGATATTATTCATTGACAGATTTATCTTCTTGACAAATAGCTTAATATGACTCTTGATTGCCCAGAAAGAAGATAAATAATCAATGAATAGTTGGAGAGATCACCATTCTATTGTGATCTTCCTTTGAATTTTAACAAGGTTCAACCCCCTCTAAAATTATATTTTAGATTGGGGACTTAAAACAAATATTACTAATACTTCAACACATAGATTGGGGTATAAACAATAGATAAAATATCTTTCAAATTAAATTTTACTTGATTCCAAAAGAAAATAAATGTAAATTATTGGAGTATCACACTAGAAAAGGAAGGAACACCCATGCATTTATTTAAGCTCAAGTACTTATGCATAAACATTAAGCATCACATCCAAATCTCCAATTTTCACAAACAACATGAATATCTTCAAAAACAAGTGAATTATTATTCTGTATTTATCAATTCTACTTTAACATCACATTACAATGGGAATAAAAAAAGAAGACCCTTTTCCAATGCCTTTCAATTACATATTTATAGATCTTCATTCTCAGGACTGTTCAATTTTCATAACCATCATTTTTTAAATGATTGTTTCATGACCTTTGCCAAATTATTTTCTAATAGACTCCTTAATCATCTTATGAATCTCTTGTAAATATCATAATGATATAACACATATCAATTTGAGTTTGATGAGCTAATATATCACCACTACATACATGTAAGTTTGTTGGCCCTTCATACATTTGAAGACCTGCAACTCCTAATATTTGAATTTAATTATATATTTGCTATGACCCCATGCATGGGAGAGGATTTAATAAAATATTTTCTATCAATGACGAAGTTTATCCAACTAGAAATATGACAATTTCATCACATCATTCGCTATTTTATCTTAATATAAAACATTTTGGTGGTGTCATTTCCTGCTAGTTTCTAATGAGAAAATATTCTCATGGATTATCTTCTAGATATGATATTCATCTTATATCTCTTTATATTCAAAGGTTTTGCAATTCTCTCTTCATATTTTAATCTTACTTTCAAAATATTGAGCAACTTGAGTGATGTGATTGTTAGTAGCTAACCAGCTAAGAGATATTTTCATTATAAGGGATGATATTGAAGAAGGATTAATTAAGAGGATTATAGGAGATAATTTCCTAGTGTGAGTTCATGATCATAATTCTAAACTCTTGGATAGTTTCATCTACAAAATAGTCCGTATTTTTGGAAAATTTGAGTGGGGTGTTGTAGCCACCAAGAGGCTAGTGAGGTCAATGTATAGAGCCAATGTTGAGTCTATCTTAGGATTTTTGAGTGAGAATCCACAAGAATTCCTAGTTGGAGATGTCATCTATATTGCTACTACCCTCAAGAAAGAAGAAATCAAACAATCTATTACTCTCTTGTGTGAGGTGCTCAAGAAGAATGTAATGGAAATCTTTACATACTATGTATAATTTTATGAAATCCTATTTTATCCCATACAAATTGAAAGGATTTAGCAGGTTGTAGAGGAAATTTGCATCTCAACCTTCTCTCTCTATGTATAAAATTTTGTATATGTGTCTCCCCATATAATATAATATATTTGTTTCCTACTTTATATTTTAACTGCTTCATGTCATGTGGTAGATTTTTTTATTTTCACTTAATAATATTTTGTTTTTCTTAATGTTCTTTATATAACATATTATTTTCATTTTCTTAACCACTTTCTTCTAGCCAAGTAGATATCTTTGAATACAAAATGACAGTTTTGAGAGAAAGTTGTGGAACCAACACCAAGTTTCAATGAGGTTTTGAGAACCTCATCAGAATCTAACAAGGTTTACAAAACCTTTTCAATTTCCACTTAATCATTTTTATTTGATATCTTTCATTAAGGTAAAAAATTTTGGAATTTAAAAAAAATCCAAAAGCTCAAATGATCTTTGAAAAGGAGCCTCAAAATCAATAAAATTGCTTATGCTTAAATGAAGTCACTTGTCATCAAAAATAGAACAGGTTATCAAAACCCTGTCAGGGACCAACAACTATGAAGGTTCTGAAACTATGTTATTTTTCCTATAGTTTAACTCCATCTTCCCCTTATCATCATTTTTTAAAGTTGTGAGAACTACTTCAAGACCCAAAAAAAATTTAAGAACTTACCAAAATAACCAATCACAAAAGTAGATTCTAAAAATAACTTCAAAACATGAGAAAAAAATGGGGTTGTGACAACTTGAGTGGGACCCAACCTGGTTTTGAAACCTTCAAAAAATAACACTCAAAACCCAAGAAAATTAATTATGTGGGTGGGCATAATCTTAGGGGAATGACAAAAACCATGGTAATAGATATAAAAGTAACTTCATACATAATATCTAGCTTGGTTGTTGTAAGATACATCAAACTTCCAAATAGTCTTTTGAATATAGTTGAATCAACACTGAACCCTTTATCTTCTTCACTATTTTTTATACCTATTGCTATAAGAGTATATGTTGAATTGTAATTCATCATTCTAAACCTCTTCTATACATATTTTCCATATTTATTTTGACAAATGAAAATTCCTTTATCATTTTGTACAACTTCAATTCCTAGAAAATATCTCATTAATCCCAAATCATTCATTTCAAATTCCTTTTTCATGACTAATTTAAACATGTCTATAGACAAAAATCGGGTAAAGATCAAGTCATCAACATATAAAAAAATAATTAAAATCTAACCTTGGTTTTGATCAAGTCATGTATAGTGTAGGCTCATTGCTTCTTTTTTTGAATCTATTATCCATTATGTATGCATCTATTCAGCAATACAATGATCTATGTGTAGGTATGTGAGTCCATAAAGTGCTCTTTTAAACCTATATACCTTGTCTTCATATCCACTTACCTCATACCCTACTAGTTGTTTCACATAAACTTCTTGCTTTAGAAAACCGTTCAAGAAGGTTGATTTCCCGTCCATTTGGTAGACCTTCTAATCATGTTGAGCTACAATTTATAATACCATTCTAACTATATCAAGTCTTTCGAGTGAATTTTTTTTATTATAATCAGCTCCATATTGTTTTTCAAATCCATTAAATACTAACCTTTCCTTCTACTTTTCAACATCTCGATTTTCATTGAACTTAATCTTGTAAACCCATTTCACATCTATGCATTCTTTTCCTTTATGTAAATCTACTAACTCCCATTCATCATTCTTTTCAATGGATTTAATTTTTTCATTTATTCTATTAATCCAATGTTTTTTTCTTAATTTCATCCCCATAATATATAGGATCATGAAAAAATAAAGAAAATTTGATTGTAAATCTATTCCTTCTCCTTTCAATCATAAATTTCTTGCAAACAGTCTCGTTTTCTTACTCTATTTCTTTATCTCAATGATGCAAGTGTAGGATTAGAATCATTACTTATGAATTAGGAGAGAAATGGATTGATGATTCACCTTGTTCAATATTTTCTTTTTGTGTACTTCTTGATGGATTACCCTCTTGCATAGTAGATTGATCATCTTGATTTCCTTGATCTTTTCCTTCTTCACTATGAGATATTTTTGTAGCAACTATAATTGTTTTATCTATACTTTCATCCCAAGCTTCTTCTTGTTTTAATATAATATCACTACTAATAATAACCTTCTTATTGATGGGATTAAACAACTTATAAGCTTTTGATTTTTCACAATAACCAATAAAAAATCACTTCTAACCTTTGTCATCCAACTTGCTTCTTGTTTCCTTTGGCACACATATAAATATAACACAACCAAAAAATTTAAAATGAGATACACTATGATCTACTTACCACTCCATGCTTTTTTTGGGATTATATCTTTCAAACTTTTTTTTGGACTCTTCTTCAAGATATATACCACACAAGCTACTACTTCAGCCCAACATCTATTAGATAGATTCTTACCTTTCAACATGCTTCTTTCCATCTCCATTATTGTTCTATTCTTCCTCTTTGTGACATCATTTTTCTAAGGTGTATAACTTGTAGTTAACTACTTATTTATTCCATGGAACCTACAAATATCTAAGAACTCATTTGATTTATATTCACTTCCTCTATCTGATCTCAATAGCTTGATGAATAGACCACTTTTTTTCAACCAATGCTTTAAATTCTTTGAACTTTTCAAATGTTTTAGATTTATAATTAAGAAAATAAAACCATGTCCTCCCACTATAATCATCAATGAAAGTTAGAAAATAAATGCTCCCCCTAATGATGGTGTTTTTTATTGGACAACATAAATCTATATGCACAGGTTCTAAGGATTCCCATGCTCTATATGACATTCCCTTTGGAAAAATTTCTCTATGTTGTTTAGCGAGAATACAACTTTCACATGAATTGAATGGCTCTTCAATTGGGGGTAATCCTTTTACCATTTTCTTCTTCTATAATAAATAAAATATTTTGAAGTGAAGATGATCATACCTCAAATATCATACCCATGCTTGATCTAGACAAGTTTCCTTAAATTTTGCTTCAACTCCCCCTACCTTTTCACTCTTCTTCTAAAGTGGAGACAACATGTTATTTATCATTTCAAACCTTTCAATAACCATGTTACTAGGAGGTACATCAAATATAGTGAAAACATTATTCTAAAAAATTATTTTGTAACCATTTCATACAAGTTGACCAACACTTAAGATATTATATTTCAAACTAGGTACAAAGTAAACATCAGGAATGGGCCTCTTACCAATATGTTTTACCACATTGATTGCACCTTTACCCATGACTGCCACTATATTATTATTACCCAATTTTACTTCTAACTTCACTGAATTATCCAAGCTTTCAAAAAAAATTCTATTTTCTATCATGTGATTGCTACACCCACTATCTAGAAACCAAGAATCACTTGAATTTTCTTGATCTACGTGACATGTAATGAACAATTTCCTTGAACTACTGAAAAAAAAAAATTGCATTATGGTTTCCTGCATCTTTTTCTTTCGACATTCATTTGTAATTTTTCCAAACTTCTTGCAATATTAATATTGAATATTAAACTTGTCATACCTTTGTGTAGATTGATTATTACCAAGCCTTCTAGATCTGAAACCTTGACTTGGCCCTCCTCCTAGATTAGGAATTCTTCTTTATTCTCTTTGAAATTGTTTTAGCCTCTTCCTCTGAATCTTGAATTTCCTCTTCCTCTATCTCTACCAAATGTCGTATATGATTTGAGTGTATTCTCCAATGAAACATTGTTATTCATATTCAACATATATTCACGAGATAGCAATGATCCAAAAAACTCATCTATTGATAATTGTAATAGATTTTTAGATTCTTCAATTGCAACCATAATAGTATCAAACTTTTTAGGAAAACATCTAAGAATATTTTCTACAACATTTTGGTATATTAACTCATCACCATTTGCTCTAATCTGATAAAAAAGCATCCATTAATTGGGCTAAGAATTATTATATAGAGCTCTTTCATTTAAGGATTTCCAAAATCCCTTCTAAGTGATTGCAACTTGACTACTTTTATCTTGATTGTACCTTGATATGTAATTTTAACTATTTATCATGCTCTCTTAGATGAATTTGCACATTTAATTCTAGCAAAAACAATTTCATCCATACCTTGTTGAATGAGTTGAAAATCCCTTACATCATTTCTCCTATTATCCTTTTGATTTTTCGTTAACAGTGATTCATCATGTTATTCTAAAGACCCTCTTTCTCTTATATCCAATAAATTTTGAGAATGAAATAATGTTTCCATTTCTACTACCCAATTATTATAATTCTTACCTATAAAAAATTATATTTGGGGCTATAAATAATTACTCCTTGATGCCATGATGTCAACCCACCCAGGTACTATGATTTAATTTATCCCAACAATTTAGCGCACCTTTAATCTTCAATGATCTTTTTTACCAACACTGGACAACAACACTTCAACAGATATGGTTGTGTTCAAATTAAATCAGCCTCCAAAAATTGTGGCTTCCTCTTTGGAGTATGGAAAATTCTAATTCAAATTTACAATTTGGGTATGTGCAAGATCATGATGGGCCAAAAACTGGCAATATGATGGGTATGTGTACGGTATGTGGTTGACGACTTCTTTTTTACCCAAAATTGATGAAACAAAAAAGGGTTTTTAAAGGAGATTCTCAGCTTTCCACCAATATAAATTATGTTTTACTTTGAATTTAATAAATAATTATTATTCATTTTCTATTTGAATTATGACTAAAGTTTTGATTGATAGGTTGATTGAAAAATCTATAGCTTTCAAAAAGCATCACATTTTTTGAATCTAAACAACATGCATCACATTCTATGCTTCACATACTATAGGATTAAAAAAAAATAAAATTTGAATTTCATGAAGTTTGACCAAGTTAAGGTGGTCGACATACAAGTTTTTATATTTTTTAAAATTTGTAATAAAAATTCATAATTAATTGTTTACTTAGAAAAAAATTACAAAAAAATATGCACCACATCGAGAGATGATTCCTCTACTTATATCTAAAATATTATCATTTTATTGTGGTTAGAGTGGTCAAACAAACACCTACTTCTTATTTTTCCCCTAAAATTTAAGTACTACTGCATTGAAATTTCAAATTTTCACCAAATATAACTTTTTTTGTTTAAATAAACCTAGTAGTTTATAAACTACATTCAATTTTCTATAGATTCTATTCTTACATATTTTTGAAATAATATAGATAACTTATTCATTTTTTTACGTCAAGTTTCCTAACATTGATTCTTCTAAATTTTTTGCCACTTAAGGGCCTATTTTTTCCATGATGATCTTGCACATACCCATCTGGGCTATGAGCTTCAACGATTCCTTCACATCCTTATGAGGATTGCATTGTACTATATTCACTATTACATTGGTGGATCGAAACAAAATGTTCATCTTTAACAACATAATCACCTCCTGCAAATTGTAAAATTTTGAAGTTTGGTGGCTTAAACTCAAACTGTGGTGTACTAAAAATGGCAACCATCTACTACATCATCATTTTTCTCCAACAACATCAACACATGCAAATCATATTTATTCTTTAAAAATTGATTTCTGGTGCTTTCTTTGGTAGCAACTACTTTAATTTCCTTTCACCTAACCTAGCTTCCTTTTAATGGTAACAACCTCCTCTAATCTATTTTCTTCTATGACGTGTCTCCTTCTATGATCAATTCCTTCCTTTCTTCTTCAAAGGACTTTGCAATCTTGTTTGGATGGTAGCA
This sequence comes from Sequoia sempervirens, assembly GCA_007258455.2. Taxonomy (NCBI): domain Eukaryota; kingdom Viridiplantae; phylum Streptophyta; class Pinopsida; order Cupressales; family Cupressaceae; genus Sequoia; species Sequoia sempervirens. Next base: position 8,950 of record VDFB02024032.1, read on the forward strand.
GCATAAATTACTAGTACAATTTATTCAAATAATAATATTTTCTAAGGCATTTCCATATTTTGTGACTTAGCTTTCAAGCAATGACCTTTCTTTTGGAAGCTGTAGTATTTCTAAATAATGTGATGTCTCTTTCTAAACCCTCACTCTATGGATTTGCATGTGTTGACTTCTTCTAACTCACTAAATCTTTTGATCTCTTCAATCTATGGGAGAAGGGGCAGAGGATTTGAGCAGAAAATTTAGAGAACAAAGTAAACTAATATTTGCATACAAGAATAAAAGAGACAAATAAAATGTATATGAAATCTATCTACAACACATAAAAAATGCACAATAGAAACTAGACAACTTCACATTTATATATAAGTATTAAAACTAGAACAATTTCAGCAGAGCTTTGTTGCTTTGGGTTTCTTTCTTCTTTCTTCTGCAAAGCTTCGTTGTCGTTCTTCTTTTGTTCTTCTCAATTACAAAATGACAACAAAGTTATATTAAAAGCTAAAAAAGCCACAATGGAGAAAGATTAATAAAATATTATTATTATTACAACCCATAAAGTGTGAGAGACCTAAAGAGGAGTTAATACATATTATTCCAAATCTCTTGAAACCTTTCTCATTAATATGTATTTAATGTTGATAAAGAGGCTAAGCTGGAGAGGACGGATACAATGAGCAAGTTGAGATTATATTTCTGACACTCCTCCTTAATCTCAACTAGCTGAAATTATTCTCAAAAATTCTAGAGCATCCATCTTCAAAAGAAAATTCAGCACATCCACCTTCAACATAAAAAAATTTGGTGCATCTATATTTATATCCAACAATCTTCTCAAAAGTTTCCAACACATCCAACTTCATTCTGAAAAATTTCCAGCACATCCTTCTTTAGCATAAACACCCAAACAACTTCTCAAATATTCAAATGCATCTTTTTCCAAGGGTTTAGTGAAAATAACAAAAAATTGATCTTCTGATCTACAAAACTCTAAACATATTTCTCTGTTATTCACTAGCTCTCTTATAAAATGGTATCTAGTGTCTATGTGCTTGCTTCTTTTATGAAAAATATGACTTTTGGATAACGTAATGGCTGAGTTATTATCACAATAAATATTTTTTTCTTCATCTTGTTTATGCATCAACTCAGCTAGCATTCTTCTCATCCATACCACTTGACATGATGTTGTTGTGGCTTCCACATACTCTAATTATGTTGAAGAAAGTGTGGCAATGGGTTGTTTCTTTGAAGCCCGTGATACAACTCCTATTCTAGAATGAAAAAATAACCAGAAGTACTTTTTCTATCATCTATACTGCCAACACAATCACTATCCATTTATCCAATGAGTTTGAATTCATCTATAGTTGAGTATAAAATTCCATAGTTCTTAGTTCCACAAACATACCTCGGTATCTTTTTTCCAAATTTCTAGTGAGAGTATTTTGGAGACTCCATGAACCTTGAATTAAGGATCACACCATACATGGTGTCAATTCCCATGGTAGTCAAATACATGAGACTTCCAACTAGCCTTTTAAACAATCTAGTATCAACTAATGAGCCATCATCTTCTTTACTTAAATTCAGTCCTGTTACAACTAGTGTAGGGGCTAGCTTGCAATTCAACATATTAAATATTTTTAGCACATCACTTGCATATTTTGGTTGAGAAAAAAAAATACCATCTATTGATTGCTTAACTTCTATTCCCAAAATTTATTTCATAAGACTAAGATCAGTCACCTCAAACTCTTTCATCATATCATCCTTAAAGGAACTTATAGAAATATCTCCCATAAAAATCAAATCATCTACATAAAGGAAAACTATCAACATTTTACCTTCTTCATCCATCTTGATATACAAAGTAGACTCATTTTTGCACCTACTAAAACCATTCTTAATTAAATAAGAATCAATCCGACTATACCATGCTCTAGGAGCTTGCTTGAGTCCATAGAGCGCCTTTTTTAGTTTGTATATTTTGTCTTCATGACCTGAAATTTCTTTTTTTTTTGGCTGCTCTACATAAACTTCCTCTTCAATAATCCATTTAAAAATGCATATTTTACATCCATTTAAAAAACATGCCACTTCTTTTGGGATGTAATGGCCAAAAAAGTTCTTTCCATATCCAAGCAAGCTACAGGTGCAAATGTTTCATTGTAATCAATACCATGCTTTTTAGTGAAATCTCTAGCAACCAACCTTTCCTTTTGCTTCAACATATTTCCATCCATGCCATGCTTTCTTTTGTAAATACATTTTATGCTTATGACATCCTTTCCTTGTAGGTGATCCACCAACTCCCAAGTGTCATTCTTTTCAATAGCTTCAATCTCTTCATCCATAGCTTTAGTCCATACTTCATCCTTTATTACTTCATCAAAAAACATTGGATCAACAACTTCTAAAAAAAGAAAAAAATAGAAAAGGAATTTTATGTTTCAACATTAAAATCAGATTCATAGATATCTCTTAAACTCATTGTTTTTCACTGCAATAAGCTTTCCAATGTAGGATCCAATGAGCTACTTATATCAATTGAGTTTTATGGACTTTCTGATGGTGCTATGGCTGGTGTTCATTTTGGAGTTTTCTCTATGGGAAAAAAATCTGATTTCTTTAAAGTCTTGTTGTAGAAGGAGGTGTAGCTTATGCTAAAACTTTTATTCCATGTCCGGGAGTGGAAGGAGGTATTTTTTGAGGAATACCTTGTTGTTGTAACACTTCATTAGTCATATCATCATGTGAATCAGTTGGTACTATTCTTATTATTTTTTCAATACTTCAATCCCAAGCTTCATTCTCCACAAATTGAACATCTCTATTGATTATTAATTTTCTATTATTTGGATTATAAAACTTGCAAACTTTTGTATCTTCTGAATATCCAACAAAAATATATTTCTCACCTTTGTTATCCAACTTCCTTCTCAGCTCTTTAGGCACATGAGCATATGCATTGCATCCAAATATTTTGAAATGTGCAACACTATGCTTTTTACCACTCCAAGCCTCTTAAGGAATCACATTCCTTACACTTGTAGTTGGACATCTATTTAGAATATAAAAAATAGTTGCTACTGCTTCATCCCAATATTCATTTCATAAATACTTTGACTTCAACATACTCCTTTCCATATCCATGATAGTTCTATTTCTTCTTTCAGCCACACCATTTTGTTGAGGTGTAATGCAGGCTCTAAATTGTTTGTGAATACCATATTTTTTGCAAAAATTTAGAAAATCATTAGAGCTATACTCACCATCTCTATCAATCCTTAATAATTTTATGTAGAAACCACTTTTCTTCTCAACAAGAGCCTTGAACTACTGAAAGACTCCAAAAGCATCAGATTTATGCCTCAAAAAGTAGACCCATGTCTTCCTTGTATAATCATCAATAGAATTTAGAAAATATGTACAACCTCCAATGGAAGGATTTTGCATTGGTCCACATATATCAGAGTAAATAATCTCAAGAGGTTTACAAGATCTTTCTAATTTTTCAATAGGGAAATTATCTCTATGTTGTTTACCCAAGATGCACCCTTCACATACTCTTTCCAATTTTTGTATCAATGGAAATCCCTTAACCATATTCTCTCTATGTAGCAAATTTAGACCTTCAAAGTTTAAATGATCAAATCTCAAATTCCATAACCAAGATTCATTCTTTACAATTGATTGAAAAGCTATTTGAATAGTTACACTATCATTTTGTTCATCTTTGGTTCCAATTTCTGCTTTTTTGGAGCAAACTTGTTCTTTTTAGGAGAAAATTTGTTCTTTTCTAGAGAAACCTTGTTATTTTTTGGAGAAACTTCAAGAGACATTCTAAAAAAATTTGGAGCTAGCTTGAGAGACATTTTGAGACTTTCCAGCCTTGAAAGCTGCTCCAACTTGTGTATTTTATGATATATGATGAACTACAATTGTAGTTCTTTTAATATCAGGTTTCAACCTCAAAGGGAACATTCTATTTATTTTCATTTTTACCTCTTCTATCAACTGAGTACTAGTGGTTTTATCAAAAATAACACATGCATTATTCTTCATATAAATTATATATCCTTTTTGCACTAACTGACCAATACTCATTAGATTATGCTTCAAACCAGCAACATAAAAAACATCGTGAATGACCATTTTCTCCCCCTTTTGGTTAGAATATCAGAAGTCCCTTTTCCCATAACATTCACTTGATTATTGTTCCCAAGAGTGGCATTTAAAGTAAATGATTTATCCAAGCTTTAAAATAACTCTAGATTTTTAGACACCTGATTGTTATAGCTAGAATCTAAATACCAAATATCATTTAGACTCTCTTGAACCATATTGCATTCAATTGGTGATTTTGTAGAAATTACTTTAATAATATTTGTGCATGCAATAAACATAGAATTTTTTGTATAATTTTCTTGGGGATTTTGATTTTGTCTTACAATAGTGACATTGAACATTTGACTTGTATTTGACTAGTTGAATGATTATGAGAGTGATCATTGTTATGTCCTCTTCCACCTTGGTTTATAGGACTATTGCTATGTCCTCTAAATTTATTTCTTCCTCTACCCCTAGGAGTGAATTTTCCTTTATCTCTTCCATAGCTCATTGAAGCCTGAGATGAAAATGCATTTTCTATGGAAGTGTGTGATATTTTTAGCCTATGTTCATGATTTATCAAAGAGGTGTGCAACTCATCCATTTTCATCTGGTTTAAATCCTTAGTTTCCTCTATAGCAACAACTAAAGGATCAAACTTAGCAGACATAACTCTCAACATTTTTTCAATTATTCTTGTCTCTTTTATCATTTCCCCATGTGATTTTATTTGGTTTACAAGCCCAAAAAAATGTGTAAAATATGATTCCACAAAATTGAATCTTTCAGATTTATGTTCTCAAAATCTCTTCTAAGTAACTGGAGTTTTACAATTCTAGCTTTGTCCTTACCTTGATAAGTTGTTTGCAGTGTATCCCATGCCTCCTTTAATTTCTTTGCTAATACTACTCTTGGGAGTATGATTTCATGCATTGCTTGATGAATGTATAAAATGGATTTTCCATCCTTATTCCTTTGCTCTTTTAGATCTTTTTCTACCTAAGTGAGTGCATTATATGCAGCTTGGTCTACTGGTTCCACATAACCACTCTCAACTATCTCCCAAACATCCTAAGATTGAAACAAGGCTTTCATGGTCAATGACCAATACTCATAATTTTTTCTTGTGAAAATGGGGGTATGCAGAATAGAGAAAGATGCACCATATGTGGAAGCCATGTAAGCCATTAATGACTGTCAACATAAAATGAGCAGATTCAGGAAAATAGAGAGATAAAGGAATTAAACCAAGCTTTGATACCAAATGTGGGAAAAGGGGCAGAGGATTTGAGCAACAAATAAAATAGAGCAGAAAATTTAGAGAACAGAATAAACTAATATTTGCATACAGCAATAAAAGAGACAAATAAAATACATATGAAATTTGTCTACAACACACAGAAAATGCATCGCAGCAAATAGACAATTTTAGATTTATATATAAGTATTAAAAATGGAACAATTTCAATAGAGCTTCATTGCTCTGGGTTTCTTTTCTTTCTTCTGTAGAACTTCATTTCACTTCTTCTCTTGTTCTTCTCAATTACAAAATGACAACAAAGCTATATTAAAAGCCAAAAAAGCTATGGTGGAGAAAGAGTAATAAAATATTATTATTATTACAACCTACAAAGTGTGAGAGACTTAAAGAGGAGTTAATGCGTATTATTCCAAATCTCCTGAAATCTTTCTCCAAAATTATTTCTCATTAATATGTATTTGATGTTAATAAAGAGGCTAAGTTGGAGAGGATGGGTATGATGAGAAAGTTGAGAGTATATTGTTGACACAATCTTCTCTTCACCTAACTATGATACCACTTGTAGGTGGGAAAAGGCAAGTAACAAAAACAAATGACTCAATGTGTTGTTTCACAACAAAACTATTGTATTGTATTGCTTGCTCAAAACTGATTACTAACTACCTCTATTTATAGAGGTCTTTGAAGTTACAAATGCGAAAATGCATCTTAGGTTGACTAGATAAAATGTTTAATATTTTTTTCCTTATCTTGATCTCTAATTTTTATTTAATAATGGTTCCTACTATTATTTAATATTATGCACACTTTTATTTAATATTGGGGGGAGAAATTATCAAAATCCACCAATGTTGCATTTGATAGAGTTGGACTGTATTGCTTAGCATTATAGAATATGGCGCAAGCCAAAGGAATGATGATAGTTCCACATTCATACAGCAATATCGTGAGGGCATATATTTCATTTATCCAAGAATATATAATCTTGTGCAATAATTTATATGTTTTCCAATATGACTAAGCATGACCCAATGAATATGCCAACATGGAATTATGTAAACACAGATAAAATATGATCAAGCTGTGTCTTTGTATCTCCATACCATTTGGATTAGAAGATAATATCCAAAGGAAGGACTTCAAAAATGTGAAGAAGAGTGAACAGTGATGCGGCAAGTGAGAGCCAATTTCCATATGAAAATAGAAAGGTTTCAAAATCAAAATTATATTTTATTCCTCATCAACTGTCAAATCAAAGGTCTTTTTAAATAGAAGTAAAATTCTACACGAGCTTATATATTTTATAAAGGGAAAAAACAATGTTAAGGTGGGTTCATGGTTTTTTGAATCATTCATCAATTTATTTTGCTATTTTATATGGGAGCATAATTTTATGTCAATATTTTTTTGACTAAGTACCGATTACGTCAAAATTGCTCAAGGCACAATTCTAGTCTTATTTCTTATATCATATCTTCAAAGACTTGAACCTTGAATGGATGGAATAATAAAGGAACATGTTTTCACCCTCACCAATTATAAAAGTAAAGTGATACTAGATTATTATTTAAGTGAATCTAAAATTTTAGGTGAGCTCGTGGTTTTAAAAAAGAGATCAAATCATTTTGTAAAGGGAAACTCATAGGAATTTATATTAAAATAATATGAAGACTCACAATAAAATAAAGTGTAAAAGATATTTTATATATATCATTGTTTTCTCTAAAATATTAAAGTGAAAACTCAAAACATTAAGTTCATAAGTGGGAAAATGAAAAGAAGTGATAGTAATCAAAATAAAAACTCAGTTTTTTAACATGAGAACTAACATCATATGCTAACATAATGATTTCAACATTTATAGTCTCTAGTCAAGCTATACATCAAAAGAGTAGTAGTAATGCATGATAACATTATTTTTGGTAGGTTTTCTTTCAAACACAAGATTAAATGGTGATCATTGATATTCATTGATCATTTTTTCTGCTCTTCTTATACTTTTCTTTTTTTCTTTAATTCTTTGTATTATGTTGGGTTTGTTGATTGGAAAGTTTAGATTTACTATCATTTTGTTTCGTGAGAAATGTGTATATTTATACTCATTCTCAACAAATACATTGTATTATTTTAGATCTATGGTGGTTTATAATTGTGTCATATTTCTATTATTTTTATTTTCCTACCACTATATTTTTTTTAATAAAAAAAATGTTTTATTCATCCTCTTAGTTTCTCCTCTACTTTTTCTCTACATTTGTAGCCTTGGTTCATGTGTCTAGTATTGGTTGATTACTTCAAGTATATTTTAACCTTTTTCATATCAATCACTACACAAATATCCTTTCATTTTTTAGCTATATCATCTTGTTTACATTGACTATTGAGTCTTATGTTGATAATGTGATGCAAATAGATTTTTTTTGTTTGGCATATCACCCTTATAGATAGGTTTTATTTCTATATTTTATTCAATTCTCTCTCTTTTTTCTCTTGCAAATGAATTTTGAGAGTTCATTCAAAATCAAATGAGTAGTCAACCTCCTAATTTTAGAGGTTTCTTTGTGAATTAGTTTCTACTTTCATAAAAAAATTCATGTTTGATGTCCACAATGTTAAACTTGGAGAGCTTGAATTGATATTATTCTGTGTTCTCTACAATTAAAACATATGGATCCAAGAAAGTGGAACAGAAGGGAGGAGTGGTGGGCTTTGCGATAAGATATGAGGTTTTTGTGTCAAGCGAGCATGCACACATGTGTATTCAACATGGTCATAGGACATTAAGGGTTTGCAATCCCTAACCTATACACTCACCTTGCCTAGTAATTATTCTCCCTTCTAATCCTTTTCTTTCCACTACTTTTCTACATTTAAATTTCTCGTGTAAATGATATCAATCTCTTGTTTTCTCTTTGAAAATTTATCATTACTTGGTTAGTTTTACCTTCTTTCCATCCTTCGGGAGGGAGAGGAATACCATATCATAATGGAGGATGATATACTAAAAATTGGAGATCTTCCCGATGGATTTGGTTTGCTTGTGGAAGAATCGAATGCATTAACTAACAATCATGGAAGGGGTAAGCATAATTTGTTTAAGGACATTGTGGGGGGTATTAAATGCTTCCACATTCCATAATTTGTGAAATTTATCTAACTTCAAAATGGCGATGAATTGGGACTCTAGGAACTAGAAGATGGAAATGGTAAATCCCCTCATCCTTGCTCTAAAAAAGTGTTCCTCACTCCTAACTTAGACATGAGAGAGGCTATTGCAAAATGAGAATTTAGTCTTAGCAAGGTGGTTTTTTTCTTTTAAATCATACATTGTAATAGGATTCTCACAAGGAAATTATTTGATGAATGGATCAATATTGTGTGGCATATGAAATTTGGCATGCAAATAACATTTACTAGATTACTTTAGAGAAGATTATTTATCATTTTTTTCAAAGATCATGAAATACAAAATAAAAACCTTGATAAATAATTTTGGAGTGTGGGAAGCTCCATATTCAGAGCGATGGCTTGGTCACCAAACACCCTAAATGATGAAGTTATAGTGATGTCCTACCAAAGTTAGGTGGCACTTAGAAACATACCCCCTTAGTTCTAGGAATTTTTTTCCCAACTAATTTACTCATTTGGAAAAGTAATGAGATTAGAAGAAACAAGTGTAACCCTAATGAGCATGATGCAATACTCTTGGTTGCCCTAAATCTGAGAGTGGATCTTCTGAAAGAAATTGTTGTTGGAATTGATGGAGATTTGACCTATATTAAAGTAGATATATTAGGAGAGATAAACACCTGCTTCCTATGTAAGAAAGAGGGACATGTTAGGTAGAACTACCCCATCCTAAAAAGGAAAATCTCATGAAATTCTCAAATAAATGAAAGCCCCTTCGAGGGTGGAGATGTATCAAATTCAAATGATGTTGTTTTACAAGTTCCAATGGTTGAACCAATTAGAAATTGTAAAAACCCTAATTCTAGTAATAATAAGTTTGGAATTACTAATGCTTCAAAATCTTCTGATGTTAACCTCATAATCCCTCAAACAAATGTAGTAGATGAATCTCATAAGGGCTCAAATCCAAAGCCTGTTATCTCAAAATCAGACTCTGTTGACCCTAGTTTTGACTTAAAAGCCCCTATCAAATTAGCCAAAAAAGAGGGAAAATTTCATATGGGGTATAAAAATGCAGAAGAATTGGTGCTAGATAAAATTAAATAGAGAATTTTGGAAAGAAAAAATAAAAATGAAAGAAACTATAAGCAGAAAGTTGATCTCAAAGCAAACAACTTGCTTTCAGAAAATCAGGTCCTTAAAACTAATGGTAATAAAGTTTTATCCTATGGAAATGGTGGGGTAAGCGATACCCAAATGGTATCTTACCTAGAACCAAAAGATACTATTGGCACTCTCAAATTTTGCAAAATTTTAGATTCCTATATCAAAATTTCTGCCTCAGACTTTCTAAGTGCACCCGATGAACCTCGCCTCGAAAGGACCTCCTTTGAAGGGTCATATTTCAAAGCCTATTGATTTTCAAGAAAATACCTTTGCAAACACACTCATGTGTCTTTATGTGAGTAGGCATGTCAATTTAGCTTCCCATCATGAGGTTTTTTAGGGTTTTGAAAAGTGAAGCTGAAGGGTTTTGTCACTATTCAGTTGTTTGCAAACGTTCAGTTCTGCAAAGTAGCCTCCGGTTTGAGCTTGCATTTTGCAACCAGTTGATCATCATGCTAAAATGAATGTTGTTCTACATTCTCTATACTAATATGAGCTCACATTTTAGTTGTCATAGGTTTATGAGCTGATTTACTATTTTTAGCAAGTTAAAACCAAATGCAATTTCTCCTATTTTTCAGTTACATTCCTGATAGCACTTCGAGGTGGTCAACTTCGACACCTCATATCTTTTGATCAAATATGATTGAAGCTAAATTATTTTTCACATGTGTTCATTGCATCCAAATGAACTACTATGTCTAGTGGCAAACTTTCCAGAGCTGATTTGATATTTTGCAATGAGGTGATTTCATTAGTATCAACTGTTCTCAAATACGGGCCAAGTAAAGTTCAATCTAAGCAACTTTGGATGCTAATAACTTGTGCCTCATTATCTGTTCCTCTGATCTATCTTTTGTATTGTATTTTTGGGAGGAATTTCTGCATTCTTGCAGGTTTTTATTTCTCCAGGAGGTCATTTGCTCAATTTTTAGGGCCGATTCTAGAGCCAACTTGGTCAGTTTTCACCATTGTGCAAAAGGGTTAGAAATCAAGTTTTGATGAAAACCCACTTCATGTTTTCACTCCTGAAGCATTCAAAAGCATCCTCAAATCAATTCAAAGGGAAATTTGTTTAAAAATGAAAAAAAATTAGTCGGGCCTACAAGGGGACCCGACTTGTGTTAATACAAGTGTTGTTGGTGAAGCCTCTAGATTCGGAAACAATTTTCTTATTGCAATTCCCCTTGTAATAAATAAAGTAGATCAAACATTTAAGTTCTTTCAAGCATCATACACTTGAGGGATAAGGAGCCCTATTGATTAACAGAAGAGTGTAGTAAATTGAGTTATTGTGGTATAAAGTCACTACATTTTCTAATCTTGCTGCATTCCATAACCAGATATATGACGTTGAAAAGGAAAAATCCTCTATAAGGAGGCTCATATTTGGAGAAAGGAGTTTCACTTGAGTTACCATGGGATCAAGTTGCTAGACCATTTGAACAACTGCATGATACTCAAAAACTAAATCTTTTATGCAGAATGCTTCTAAGTGACATCAAGTTTATCATATACTCATGTATCGCACAAACAACCTTAAGGGAGACAAATGTAAAGGAAGGATCCATCAACATTAAATGTGGAATGCCAGGTTTGCAGCGATGTACACAAAATGAAGGTGCCTTATAAACTTTTAAGCAAAAGCAACGCAATTCTAAGTGACCATTCACCATGCTTGCAACATATGCACAAAGTAGATTTGATAGAAGAAACTTTGAAAGCTTTTCAAAAAATGCAAATAGCCAACATGTTTGGTGAAGGACAATGTGGTAATATAGACAAAGGCGTATGATTTTGTTTTGAGCAAAACCCCTAAATTGGTGTGATCTTTTGAAACACCATAAGGGCTGCATTTTACACAAAGTTCCTTCATTGTGAAAGTTTCAAAAAATCTTAGATAAATGCCATGGAGATTGTAAGAAAAGCACAAAATGTAATTATCGAAAAGCCTTTAGACACTTCCAGGCAAGAGAAGTGGCTAGTGCACATGAAGATGGGATGCCATCTAAAGCAAATACAATATGTATGTGTGGAAAATTATAGAAACCCCTCGCCTAGCAACAATGGACATGGCACACTGCCTGTGTGTTGAGGATACGCTTTAAAAGGAAAAAGAAATTTTCAAACTTGCATCTCAGAGGCATATGTTCAAAATGGGTACTTTTAATTTTGGAGCAAATACAAATGGGAGGCGTTTAGGATAAATGAAGATTACCCTATTGCTATATTTGTTGCATGGTTGTATGCAACAAGAGAATGATCTGTAAGAAAAGGCTTCATCAAAATGAAAAGACCAATAGAAGATTGAGGTGAATGCATTCAAAAGAGTTTGAAGCTTTCCATCAAGGCAATGAGATTGGTGCAGCATAGACAGGGAATGTGATTAGCACAACACACCAAATGAATATGTTAAAAGTCTTTAGCAGCCTTCAAACAAATACAACTGGCATGTATAAAGGCATGGATATGCAAAATGGACCTTGAAAATGAAATAGAAAATCTTCAAGCAAATGTAAATGCTATGCAACCATAAGAGCCCAGACATGGAGAGAAGAATAGGGTATTTGTATACCCATCAAAGCATGAATAAGATCATGCACCTATAAGGGACACCACAGATAAAACATTTAAAGCATTCAAGTACATAAAGCCACGCCAGGGGATAAACAAAATAGATTTGAAAAGGCATTAGAAATTTATAAGCAAATGCATTATGAAGATGCAGATAGGTACGCTGCCAGAGAGGTGACTCCATAGGCAGCCAACGCATTGAGTGAAAGGGAATGCTGCCAAATAATGTAGCAATGAAAATTTTAAATGAATTCCCCAACAACAGTACAAAGTCAAACAAAATGCAAATAGAGCGATGGCATAAATAGGCAAAAGTCTCCAAAACAATGTGAAGAGGAAATGACCCATTCTTGCTTAGCTCAAGCTATTAAGCAAGAATCAATCTCCAGGCGAGGAACCAAGGTGCAAAACGTGCATTTTCTGTGAGAATGTGTCAATAACATGGCATAAAATCATGCCACCATTATCTTGTAGAACACGGTGAAAATCAAAATAGAGGATTGGGGCATTTTGTTAAACTCTCTATGTGGCCATTATGAAAAATGTTTCAACACAGGAGGAGTATGGACATATGAACTTGTTTGATATAGTGCCTCAATAGATGCGAATCATAGGAGCACTACCATTGATAGAGGGAAAACACCATTGAAGCTAAAGAATGAACCCAAAAATACATTTGTTGCAAACACATCAGGAATGTGAGAGCTCATGCCAGCTGAACATGGGCTCCATTATCAGAGGACAAAGATATTCAAAATGAAGGACAACAAATGAAGGCCTTCGAAACTTTAGAGCTAATGCCACTGGCTGGTAGGATGCAACGCCAACATTGAAGGGAAATCAAAGGATTTGAACCAAATGCATTTAACAAATGGAATGCATAGCAAGCTGAGAGATTGCCTGGCCACCATGACTCTAAGGAAGTTGCATAGCAGAGGATGCACGATGAAGGAGATTAGGGAAAACTTGTGAAACAAAGCCAAGCAAATAAGATCAATGGTCATAGTTGAAGGATAAATGCAGCCACATCTCAGCCGTCACCCGCCATATCGTGATCCCAATTTGCATCTTGGCAAGATTGTAGGCTTGTGTCACATGGCTCATGGTGGGCACGAGTAAGGTATTGCTTACCTAAAGAATTATTTTCTTTTCAAAAGGCTTTCATTGAAATGGCAAAATATTTTAAAAGATTAAAATATTTTCCCGATTTTTTTCAATAAATTAAAGTATTTTTAAATGGGTGTTTTTATTTGCTTTCCGTGGAATGAAATATTATGGGGAATTTTTTAAATGGTAAAGTGACATGGGGATTATATTTTAATGTGAATGATTATTCACTCTCTTGGCTGGAGGATAAAATAGAGTGGCATGGAGAATTTCCGGAGATGCACTTAAAGTTTATAAAGTGAAATGCATGTGAATGTGGTTGTGTGATATT
>VDFB02024032.1:22728-51151 GCA_007258455.2 Sequoia sempervirens
CTTATGATTTATCTTAATGACTCATTCTGAGGACCTCTTAGTGATGTCTATCAAAACTATTTAGCGAGAAAGGAATGGGGAAATGATCATGATCTTTCATTTTCTATGCTTTTGGATACTCTTATAAAATAATCTTGGCGTATACTTGCTTAGTTGTGTGTAGGAAGGCGCTGCAAGTTTGGAGTATGTTATGACTGGTTGTGTATGTCGTAAATGCAAAGAAATCCATCCTCTATCTATTTTCAGAGTCAAAATCCATTACACTAGATAAAATGTTGTCCTTGTTATCAATACCTTGATGCATCATGTCTATGTGTTATATCAAACAATAAGGAATGATATAAAATCCCAATCCCGAAAAGTAAGAAACTCATCATCTTGCATGCATCCTGCATTGTCTCATCACCATCTCTAATAAAGTCTCGGTGGATCATAGACTTGTTGGATCTTTTGAAGCAATGATCAAAATCAATGGTCAATTCATCCATCTTATTCTTCTTATTCTTCTATCTTACTAACATTTCTATCTAAGCATCAAATCTACGTGATCTAAATCAAAATATACATGAGGCTACCTATAGTCAGTGACTGTCTATACATCATAAAATCTTTCTACATCAACATCTAAGCTTTCCAAGAACTATTTTTCATCCTCTTTACTAAAAATCCCTCTTTCGCTAGGGCATAGTGGGGAATCTATATCATCTTCAGCTCAACAACTTGAAAAGTTGCAGCTCTTTGATTCAAAAGCTTCCTAAAATCTCAAGCATCTTAAGCATAAGTCTGATTTTCACCTATCGTGAGCCCAATCAAAACACTTTATTCTCTGATCGATCTCTCGAGGGGGCAACCAACCATCTTTCAATCATATCAATAGAAAATTATTTAGCATAATTTGTTCCTAGCCTTGCTATCAAGTCTTAATAAATCTATCAAATCAATCATCATGGGGATATATCTTTCCCTATGAATCCTTGTGGTATTCAACACAATCCTTGAATTGTTGTGAATCATCAACAATGTTATCAATCAATCAATCAATCAAATCAATCAACTTTAGCTTTGCTATAAACATCTCAAAAAGATCATCGATACCCATTTCTTCATCATCAACATCAAAATCAATATCAGTCTTTGAACCAATGCAATGAGTACATTGCTTCAAAGAGGGGAGAAATGTAGACACTTAAAAATGTCTTGATGGATCACATTGTCTAACTAACATCATTTCATCTTGAAACCCATTGTCTTTTCACTTGATTAATTAAATTAACCTATCTATTTAATTAATTACATCATTTGTATCCATTAACCTCATTAACTCAATTGGTTTAATTCACCCCCTTTCATACTAGCATTTCATCCTATTAAATTAAACAAATCAAACTATTTAATTTAATTCCCTAAGTCATCTTATTTAATTAAATAACCCTAAGTTGTTTAATTAAATGTCATATCACCTTTCCCCCTTTCATTTAATCATTTAATTTAATGAAAATCACTTTATTCCTCTAAATCCCTAATTGTATGATTAAACCTTGTTTAATTAACAATTAATCTAATTTTCTTCCAAAAGGGGAATATTCCCATGGAATATTCCCTCCCCTTTTGCATAATTAAACTTTGTTTTAATTAGTAAAATATCTATTTCCTCACCCATGAATATTGCAAAAAATATTCTCTCTCCTCCAATCATTTGAAAAAGGGATATTCTCACTTGGCTTCTTGAGCAAGCTAAACTTGTGACTTATTGAGCAAGTTACCTGGTGACTTGTGTGTGTAGGTCAAAGTGTGTTTTTTTGGAACAAATGGGAACCCTTGATTAAGTCTCATCTTGCATTCTCACTTGTTGATGAGAAAAAATGATCCATGCCTCCTGTTTCCTCCATTCTTGACCATTGATTAACCTTTTTGATCTCAACCCTCCATTTCTCATTTGCTCTCCTATAAATAGGACACTATTTGGAGACAAAGGGATCCATCTTTCAATTGCAAACTTATGTTGTTGAATTCACTCCCACACTCACTTTTACTCACTTTTAGCTTATTTTAGTTTAGTTTTAGTTGCATAATAGCTTCAATCTTCCATTAATGGCTTCCATGCATCCATCTTAGCTTGTTTATAAATTAGGTTTTCCATATTTTATCTTAGAATTAGCTTAAATTAGCTTAGAAATTGCATAGTTCGATCAATTTTAGCATAAAGTCATGTTAATTTAGTTTGCATCATGTTTAATTTAGCATAAATCAAGTTTTCATCCATTTATGACAATGGTTTCATCGATTCTCTTTCATAGAATTGATTGAAATAGGATCACAAATCATGAGATTGGGAAAGGTTCATTGTTCCACATCAACATGACACCAATTCCAAAATGAGATAAGTTTCAAATGGGTTAGAGTAGACATTTAATAGTTCTCATAGTTTGCAATTTTTAGTTTCAATAAATGCTTAGATTAACTTTCAATTTGAACAATCTTGTTTGAGGTTGATGTTTAGTGGCTAAATTATGCTTTGATTCATCATGGATCAAGTGTAATCGACCCACACTAGCAATCCTCAATCCACAATTACAACAAAATCAACTCTGAAAACAAAATATATTATTTGGAGCCACAATTTGCACTAATGGAGCCACCTTCTACAACCCCCAATTACCCCTTTTTTATTTTACCCTGTAGGCACTGTGAAATTTTGCCTCTGCACTTTCAGAAGTGCACCTGATGAATATGCCTGAATGACCTACTTTGGAGGGTCATAATTTGATGCCTGTTGATTTCCAAGCAAAATCCTTTTGCAGACAAACTCATGTGTCCTATGTGAACGTGCATGTAATTTTTCAGCTTCCCACAATGAGTTTTGTCAAAGTTTCAAAAAGTGAAGCTAAAGGGTTTTGGTGCTTTTATGCAGTTTGCAAACTTTCAGTTTTATAAAGTAGCCTCCCGTTTGAGCTTACATTTTGCAACCAGATGACTGTTAAGTCAAAATGATTGTTGTTCTGCATTCTCCATACCAAGATGAGCTCACATGTCAGTTTTCAGAGCCTTATTACTTGATTTTCTATTTTTAGTAGGTCAAAAACAAATGTAATTTATTTAGTTTTAAATCTGTATTCCTGACAGCATTTCAGAGAGGTCAAATTCGACCTTCAATATTTCGTGCATGATGATGATTCAAGCCAAGCCCTCCTGCACACGTGTTCACTATAACACAATGATCCACTGTGTCCAGTGGCAGCTCGCCATGAGTTGTTTTGAAATTTTTACAATGAGGTGATCTCTTGAGTTTTAATTGGATCAAAATAGTTCTTTGTTGCAGAAAGTTCGAGTAAGCAACTTTGACAGTTAATAAATTTTTCCTTGTGATTGATTTCTCTTATCTGTCCTTTGTATTACATTCTTGGACTGAATGTCTACATGCCTGCAATTTTTTATTGCTCCAAAAGGTCGTTTGACTAGTTTTCAGAGGTGATTCCAGGGCGAATTTGGCCAGTTTGAACCATTCTCCAAAGTGCCTAAAAGGTAAATTCTGATGAAAACCCATTTCGTGTTTTCACTCCAGAAACACTCTGAAGCTGTCAGAAGTTAATTTGATCCTGAAAGTTGTTTGAAAAAGTTTTTTTTTAGTCGGTCCTACAAGTGGACCCGACATGAATAACACAATATTAGGAATGTGTTAATCAACTGGATCATGTAAGGCAACACGATGAGCTATACCATAAATTTTCATTTCTCCTAGAGGAAAGATGATTAGAAGATTGATTATACATGGGAAGAGCCTTTTGAAGCTATACATGAATATGAAATAGCAAAATATGTATTTGGCTTTGTATCCACATATGCAACAGAAAGGGAAGTCTGGGTCTTGCACTAACAAGATACTCACTTACTTGAAAGTGGGAAAGTGTGTATAGTGTTGGTCCATTTCTTTGTATTGAGCATAACCACGGGGTGGAAATAAGAATGTTTACTTCTTATAACATCATGTCCTCTGTTGAAGATAAACAAAGGATAATAGGGCTATTTTATAAGAGTGAAGATGTTGATAAACGCCACATGAGGCTAAAGTTAAAAAACAAGGAAAATATTCACATAAATTGATCATTATTAAGACCCCCTAAAATGTGGTTGTATAAGCTTGGAATTGTTGGGGACATTGTGGATATTACTTCAAATATCTAATGTGAGCTTGGTGGCATCTGATTGAATATAGTCACAGTT
The DNA here is from genome assembly GCA_007258455.2 of Sequoia sempervirens. Lineage (NCBI taxonomy): Eukaryota > Viridiplantae > Streptophyta > Pinopsida > Cupressales > Cupressaceae > Sequoia > Sequoia sempervirens. Next base: position 26,950 of record VDFB02024032.1, read on the forward strand.
TCTGGAGCAAAACAAACATTTTAAGGCAATATAAGATAAAGACTTGTAGATGCCCCATGTTGCATATGGGGAGATGAGGGAACATCCATCATGCTAACACTATAAGGTTGACTTGGAAAATTGTATTTGTAGAAAATGATTGACAAATTCTTGAATATTCTCCCTTGGTGTTCAATCTTGGCCTGTATTTTAGCTCGCGTCTGTATGGTGAAAGTGCAAAAAAGAAAACTTGTAGATGAGGACTCAAACAAAACACAAGGGTGCCATCAGCAATAGGAGGGGCATCAATCTACAAAGGAGGCGCTAGCTACAAGACACAGTGCATTTGTTGAAAATGCTTGTGAAACTTTCAAAGTATTTGAAACACTTTCCATAGCCCACACCAAAGGAGAATTATGGAGGGAACACATTGGCACAAAGCAGAAAATGAAAGTGTTAAAAACCCTCAGAACCTCTAAGAAAATGCATTTGTTGAAAGGGCTTTTAGAAACTCTCAAGTCAACGTAGCTAAGAGAGGAAGTCTTTGTGTGAAGGATAGGACAAATGGAGCTGAGATTCGATAGCATGAATGGTAGATATATGGCCATTCCACCATACCTGTTGCAAAGAGGAAGTAGGGTACCAAAAAGATGGATTTTTAAAGGCTTAAGAAACTTTCACTCAAATGCACTTGGATGTAGGCTACACACCTAGTAGTTTGATAACCTGGAGGTCTAGTGACTTTCAAGCAAATGTATTTGGCTCGTGCCCATCCAAAGCCAAAGAAGCTTGAATCATTGAAGAACAAGAAAAATTCCATCACAAATGAATAGAGGGGCACACTATGAGGAGGTAGCCTTCATAGATGGCGCTGCCATGAATCAACAAACAAGGGTGCGGTAGCATGAAATGAATGGCAGCGCATGGAATAGGGCGTGGAAATCCAACAATGCACAAAGGGGAATACACCACACAGTGATTTGTTGAAGACTAAAAAAAAACCTCAAGCCAAGAAATTCTAGACAAAGGAATAAATGTACAAGATAGAAATTTTGAACTCCACATTGCTACGAACAAGAAAATTTTGTTGAAAGAACTATAGCTTCATATCTGAAGGTGCATAGGCATTGAAGTGTTCCCTATTGCAAAACGCGTACCCATCAAAACATGGTAACTGGAAGCAATAAAAAATATATGAAGTTCCAAGAAAATACAGAGGATAAGCATTGCCTGGAATGAGAAAATTTGCATCCATCATTACACAGTAAACGAGACAACTCGTGCACGCAATGGTCACATGACGCTAAATGAATGTGTTGAAAGTCTGAAACTCTCAGGAAAATGTAGATTAAAATCCACACACCAGTTGAGAATAGTGATGCTGCCATGAGTGGGGTGGAGCTTCGAGCAAAGCTCGAGCAAATGCAAAAAGATTAGGGAAAAAATGTGAGATGAAATAGGTCAAAGGAAATCAACGATGGAGAAAAATGAAGACATAGAGCAGCGAGATCTCCCGCTATATCGCGGTTCCAACATGCTCACTCTTTATTTATAGCAAGATGGCAGGACGATGACATGTGGCACATGGGTTCCCAGAAGAATGGAATGTGTGGATTTTAATTTTCTTTTAGTATGGTCAAAAGGAATTTTGTCTGAAATTTAAAGCAAAAGGGGGCTGATGATTTAATTTTATAGTGCTCATTTGCATTTTTCTTAAAGAATTTTTTTAAAAGGTTAAGATGTGCCCATGACTTGTGAGTTTTAAATGTTGCGAGAGTGCATATGAAGTGGGCCCGTTCATTAAATTTAAATGTATTCTCTTTTGTTGGGGAGTAAAATAAGGGCTCACATGGGTAAAATAAAATTTTCCTGGTGTAGTTTTTTCCTTTGAAATGGGGTCTTTACCATTTTAAATGGTAAAATGAAGAATGCACAAAAGCAATGTGAAAGAAGTAAATAGTATTTGCTAGAGCAGAGTAAATATTTTACTCAGTTGGTAAGGTATATTCATTAAAATGTAAATGGGTAAAGTGTTGCCTAGTAAAATGTAGATTATAAAAGGCACATGAGAATGAGAGAATGTTTTAAATGAAAGATTTAAAACATAAAGTGAAAGGTACAAGAGATGAGATTGACAACAGACAAATGAAGATATAAACCCAATCAAATCTCAGCCATTGCCCGCCAAATCACAATGAAAACATGCTCACTCTTTATTCATTACGAGATTGCGAAAATATGCCACGTGGTAGTGGCAGCCCCAGGAGAAGTCTTGTGCAGAGGTGAAGGTTTTAAAGGAAGCCCAATATTTTAATGATTCAAATAATTTTTGTTTTCCCGTGAATTTTTTTTGAAAACTTTAGGGAGAGTGTGTGGTGGGCCCCAAATAAAAAAAAAACATTGCTCGATAAAATATTTCACATAGTCTTATTTAAAAAGAAAAGTGATAAAATATTTCAAACATGAAATATTGTAACACATGGGGAAATTGTTAAACGAAAGAAATGAAGCGGGCACATTAAATGTTTAAAAGGGAAAGAATTTTAAATAGTTTTACCTGCCAAGTGAAATGTTTAAAACATGGTATGCACATGAAATTCCAGGAAAAGGGAATATTTGATAATGTAAATGGAATGTTCACCATGAAATATTTTATTCACTAGAGGTGAGTAAAATAAGATATAGCCACAATAAAAGGGCAGAGGGAGAGTTTTCACAGGAATTTCATAGCTGGGTAAAATGAAGAGATTTTCACATGGACATTTTTTCTATTGAAGAACAACTAACGACAAAGGAAGATTTGGAGACAAAGTTTGTTGTAGAGAGAGGAGAGAGGCTTTTCTGTTGTTGATCAATGGTGAATTGAGATTCCATATGGCATTTCCTGATCAGTTTTAGGGATTCTTCTAAAGCTTCTCTTTTCTTTATATTCTCTTCTCTTCTCATTATTCAGGTTCAGTGATTAAGTTTTGGTTCTGGGGTTTTGTATGAGGCTGGGGTAGATAGAGAATTGTAAATTCTAAGTCATCTTGAGTCCGTAAGCTATAGTTTCTGATTTTATGAGTGAATACAACCAGTTTGTGCAAATAAATCATGAATGTGTTCAAATTGTTTGCACATTCATGAATATCTTCAAATTGTCTCCATACTTGTACAATTTAATCATATGAATTCAATAATACAAAGTATCTTTGAGTTTTTCATCTCAAATTTCATGAGATTGTGTTATTTGTTTATGGGTCTATTTCAAGGAAATGGTTAAATGCTTTGAGCAGATAGCAGTGATTTCAAGTGTGCAGGTTGGATTTGGTAAGGAGAATTTGATTGATAATAGGAGTGGGATTGTTGGTGTAAGGCACTAACAATTGATGCAAGGCATTAACAATTTAAATCCACTGGTTGAATGTCATTTGCTGATGAATTCTTTTTTTCATGTGTTTGACTCCATGGCCCAGAATTAGGCATTGATTTATCTTGCAGCTTAGTGCATCTCAAAAACATTTTATAAATTCAAAACCATTTTAAATCCCTATGTGTTATGGTGTTGTAGTTATCTCATGCTCCAAATAGTTGATATTACTGATGAACAACCAATTCTATTCAGTATTATCCTATTATGTTGAGCTATTAAATGAGATTATCTGTTGTTGTTAATGTTGTTTATGATAATAATGCAAGGATTGTAAAAGCATTAAGGGATCACCCTCCCGGGTCTTGCAGAGCCCAAAGTGTAGGAGGCTTCTTAAATCCCTCGTCAGTTGGTCCAGGTCCTTTGAGCTTCCCTTGATTGGAATTGGAAATTCCATAGGTAGATTAGAAGACAAACCTAGTTGCAGTAAAAAAACAAACCAACAAAATGGTGACTCTGCTGGGGAGAATTTGAGAAAATTCTCATTGAAGAATCTAGAAACAGAGTCATATCATTTTCATTGAGTCATATTATTGTTTTCCATTTTGAATTTAGTTCAAATATTGAAGAATTTCAAGCCTGGAGAAAGATTTGTTGCAGTGAACTTGATTATTTTATGATCAATGGTGCTCTGCTGGTGGAAGGAACTCAGAGATAGATTTATTTTTTAAATAACTTCATAATACTTGAAGTTCAGTCCTCTAGAAGAAGAGTGGCGATTATGTCAGAAGAACCGGTTGAAGATTTAAAGAATACAGTTCCAGATCTACGATATTTACAGAACATTTTGCAGCAGCAGCAATGTTTCTATTTGAACATCTTAGAGAGAAATTGTGGTTCAAAAAAATTTGGTTCCCTATTTAGTGATTTAGCACTACCAGAGGGAAAGAATAGTGAATTTAAGTTTGCACACTTCCATTTGCTGGATCTGTTGAATGTAATTGTAGTTCCATTGAAAGAATTTTGTCTAGTGCTCAAATCTTTGCTAATTTGGATGGTTAGAATGTATTTGTACATCTTAAGGATTTCCATCCATTTGTATTGTCATACATTTCAAGTCCAGGTTGTCATTATTTCATTAATTTCATTGTAATCCTTCATATGGTCATGATTGTAATTATGCATAATTAGAGAGCCTTGAATTGTAATATCTATGGATCATAAGATAGCCATGCCTGTAGACACTTTGAGACAGCTTGTTAAGAAGTGTCAGAAGTCTGATAATCTTCATTCATTTGAGACCCCAAAGTGTAAGAACACAAGAGTGCATAAGCATAAGATAAGGCCTGAATGGAAAGCAGTGTTTGAAAGAGGACTTAGGGAAATGGATGAAAGACACCTGATGTTTCAACAAGCCCGGTTAAGAGACAATCATATTGTATCTACTTGCCAAATTGTTGCACCATTTGTGAATTCCTTTGATCCATTGTATGCTCAGTTAGATTTTTCATGGGTTGATTACAAAATTCAAAGTATGCTAGCTCAAGTCTACAAGAAGATTCCTAGATTTGATGGATATAATGTTTGTGAAGGAAATGCACATGTCAAAAGTTTTTCTAGCTTCATGGAGAAACACTCATTTGAATATCAGGATATGTGGATGAGATTCTTTGTTAGATCTCTTGAAGCATGAGCTAGGGATTGGTATCTAAAGTTCCCTGAGAAGTCATTTCCTTGCTGAGATAAATTAGTGAATGCTTATAGAAAAGAGTTTGCAAGAGATCCCTATGACCTTGTCATAAGGTTAAAGCAGATCAAGAAACAAGATGAAGAGTCAAGTGTTGATTTTAGTCATAGATTTGGTTATGCCTTGTCACTAATCCCATACAATTTCAGACCTAGCACTTCATAGTGTATTCATATGTATTTTGAAGCTTATGAAGAAGGATCTAGTGCATTGTTAAAAGAGTTTGAAATATTGAGTATGCAGATGGCTTACACAGGCCTGGATAGTATGGAGAAGCAGAGGAATGAATATATACAAAGCTTGTTGTCTTCAATTGTCAGTAAACATGCTGATGAAATCAGCAATTGTGTGAATGTGAACGATCAGAGGTCTTCAAACAAGTGCATAGTTGAGAAGGTAGAAGATGAAAAAGATGCATCATCAGATGATGAGAAAGTTGTTAATGAACAACTTATAGAAGAAGTATACCAAACTGAGAATCAATAGCTGAGTCTTCCGAGCCAAGAACATGATAAAGGATATCAGTTGGACTTACTCTTTGAAGAAGAGAAGTGCAATCAGCAATGTTGTAATACAGTTGACCATGTCAATCCTACAAGGGTTGAATGTAGCTTTGGTATAAATCTCCATGATGAGACATTTGAATTTGCTGACTTAGGGAATTCTCTTGAGAACATCAATTTACCAGCTGCAAGTGATAGAGTATGTGATGAATTTCAGTTTGAAAGATCAACTACAAGCAATGGCAATGAGGAAACCATTGATGGTTTTCAGTTTGATAGAGAAGATGTTTATGTCTACCCTCAAGAGGATGTAAATGAAAAACTCAATGAGGACATCCAGTCCAATGTTGAAATACAAAGAGATGTGGATTGTTGTTATGACAGCCTAGTGGTGAGTAAGGATGGACAAGTGGATGGTCTATTCTCTATGACAGATTGTGACCATGTTCCTGACAATGTTGTTAACAATTCAATCTCTTGTGATTGGGGAGACCCTGTTTATGATCAGCCCATTGAGTTTTCAGACTTTGATGATGATGATGTTTTGGCATACCCTAATTTGCAATTTGATAATGTATCCAATTCAAATGAAGGAATAGATCAGAACAATGATCTATTAAGTTGTGAACAAATCTCAAATCTATTGACCACTGAATATGCATCTTTTGTCTTTGACAATGATGATGATCTTCATGGTGTAAGGTATGATGTAAGTGAATCTGATTCTCCTTGAAATTATGAACCATCTGATCATGATGATAATAATGAGGATGAAGACAAGCAGCTATATGATGGAAATGATGCAATGTATGATGATTATGAAAGTGAGCATGTTGATGCAAACTCAGGGATCTGTTTTAATGAGTTTGAAGTAGCAGATGACTATGAGGATTGTGCATCTAATGAGCCAAGTTTTGAAAACTTTGATGCAAATTTAAACAAGTCTTTGTTTGTTGACTTGAATGAGCCTAGCCATGAGTCTTTTCATGTGGATGTAGAGGTTGATTTCGATGAGAAATCAAATTATGATTCTGAACCAAAATTGCTTGTTGAGCAAGCTTGTGATATTGAAAAGGTTGATACCTTATGTTCAGAAGATGACAATATGACAACAAATGATGATGAGTCAGAAATTTCTGATGACTCTCACTACCAGCATGATGAAGAACAAATACAGAGTGTGTCAATTCATGAGTGTATCTCTTTGTATACACTTGGAAATAGTTTGCATAATATGTCAAATCTTTTGGTAAGTCCTGATAATTTCACCTTTGATGTGCAAACTAACGACCAGATTGAACTTGATAGTTCTAGCCACAAGGCAGATTGTGAGTGCTACTTTTGTCGGATGGAAGGAGTTTTCATAGAATGTGGCAATGTGCAGAACATTGAAGCAAGTTTTTTTCAGCTTGAGAATGATGTAAATGATGAATGTGATCAGTTTTTGCCACATAATAATCAACATTTTGAAACTGCCCTTACTTTCAAATGTACGAGGATTATGAACATGTTGATGATGTTGTATATGATGGCCTGTTGAGAGGTACCAACATGTTCAATTAGGCAAATGGTTGTGATCAGACTGTTCTTTCATATGGTCTTGATCCCCATTTTCTCATGTTGCCACTTGATACAAAAGCAGAGAATGAAGAGAGTGGCAATGATGATACCTATTTGATTTAGTTTCCAATAGATGACAAAGCCAAACAGAGAGCAAGTTTCCACTTGCATGAAGGCAGCCTGATACTTATGTTTGCAAGGGTTCAGTCACCTATGTTGATATGGTTTGACAAATGCAAGCACAAATTGAGGGAGATCAGCTCTTTTTGCATAATTGTGTTTAACAAAGGTAAATGTTGACTCCCATTTTTTCATTTGGTGGCCTAGGGTCACCAAATGAAGTTGAAAAAATAAAGTTGAATAAAGGAGCAATTTGAGGACTACCTGATTGACTCAGCATTTGGTCTACTCCCTAGAGATCTAGAATCTTGCTAAGCCCACAGGGGGAAAACATCCCCAGTCGAAGCCACTGTTGGCACTCAAATTCCCAGAGGTCCCACGTCAAAATTTCCTTTGCACTTTCAAGTTGCACCTAATGAACTTGCACGAATGACTTACTTTGGAGGGGTCATATTTTTGAAGCCCATTGATTTCTAAGAAAAATCCCTTTGCGAGAAAGACTCATGTGTCCTATGTGAGCGTGCATGTCAATTTTTAGCTTCCACGATGAGTTTTATGGGGTTCAAAAGTTGAAAGTGGAGAGGTTTGTCACTTTTCTGTTATTTGTTTACCCAAGCGTTAGGTTTGCAAAGTTGTCTCTGTTTGAGCTTGCATTTTACAGTAGTTGATTTTCAAGAGAAATGAATATTGTTCTGCATTCTCCATACCAAGATGATCTCACATGTCAGTTTTTAGAGCCTCATGATTTGATTTACTATTTTTAGTAGATCAAAACCAAATGCAATTTATTTGGTTTTGCATTTGCATTCCTGACAACATTTCTGGGTGGTCAACTTTGACACCTCATATCTTTTGATCAATGATGATTCAATCTAATCCCTCTTGCACACATGCTCTCTATACCAAAGTGATCTACTATGTCTAGTGGTAGCTTGCCAAGAGTTGATTTGGTATTATTTTGCAATGAGGTGATCTCTTGAGTTTTAACTAGTTCAGAACAGCTGATTGTTACAAAAAGTCCAAAAGGGAAACTTTGACAATTAATAACTTTCACCTCATGACTCCTTTTGTCGAGTCATCTATTTCATTACATTCTCGAGATCAATGTCTACATGCCTGCAAGTTTTTATTGCTCTAGAAGGTCATTTTCCTAGTTTTCAAGGCCAATTACCTTGGAACCCACACGGCCATTTTCACCATTTCCCAAATGAGCTAAGCGATTTTAATGAAGACCAGTTGATGTTTTTTCAATTTTTAATGCATTGGAAGCTACCTAAAAACCAATTTGAGCAAGAAAAGTTGTTTTGAAAATGATTTTTTTTTTTTAGCGGGATCCACATAGGACTGACGCTTGATCTTGTTGAAACACCGTTGTTGATCATGAAAGAATGCGTAATTTCAAATGCATTATTTCAAAACATCCTTCATCAGCTAATGGAAATAGTGTTTCTAAGACTGCAGCTGCCATGGGGTATTCATATGGAATCAAAGAAATACATGTGAAACGTTTGACAAAGTGCCTTTGAAGCTCAAATTGTTTCATAAAGTATTTCAAGAAAATGTGCCTTGTGTGCATTATGTGGAGACACATATGAGGCATGAAAACAACATCATGGTTTTCTATGAACATGTGAGGACCGTTGTAAAGTTGTTTGATAAAATGCTTTAACACTAGTGAGAATTAGCATGGTTTTCAAGAGCTGCTTTACATGTTATAGAGATTTCTCCTTCTAAGGATTTCAGTATAGACACTCTTCTAAACATGGGAAAATGAAATTTGTTGCAACAGGGAGGGGTCACCATTGTTCCAGCTAAAAGTAGATAATTTAATTCTGCAAATGAAATTCATCAAAGCATAATGTGCATTTTTGTCAACAACGGATAAAATTTTAAAATGTGATAGTGGGGCGTGGCTAGCATTCTGGGTAGTTTTGTGCCACTTAAAGAAAGAATTTAAGAACATAATGTAATAGAGATATGGATGCATATGAGAAAATGCATTTTTGGAAAGGCTAATAAAAATTTAGTGATGAGACACATTTTGAGGAGTCTCAAATTGTGTGATATTTATGCTGTGAACCATAAAATTTATACATTGCATGGCTGACCATGATTGTTCAGATAAGGGAAACAACCATGCTTGGAGGCAAATACAAAGCATGAAGCTTGTTGCATCATTATACCTCTCAATAGAAATACCGAGTGCAATTAACAGGGCAATTATCGTACCCAACTCATGCGCAGCAAAGTGATGTTTCTTGGAGTACATTTGTAAATGCCCTGCCCAATGAATGAGGCTGATGGAGGGATTTAAAGAAAATAGAGTGTAATATACATGGTGCCAACACAAGAGAGAATGCCCTAGCCAATACACAGTGCATCAAGTGTATTTGTTAAAAGGACCAAATGAAGGCACAAATGCATTAAGGATTAGTGCCATAGTTGTTGCTGAGAGGAAGTGGTGTTGCAACTACAGTATGGGTATTCATCATTAGAGCCTGAGCTTGCCATAGTCACTAGATGAAACCACACACCAATATGGAGAGCACAATCAACAATGAAAGGAGATGCCTTAGCTATTGAAAGAAATATAAAAAGAATATTGAATATGCTTCTAAAACTTTCTAGCAAATGTACTGGGTGTGGTCTGGAAAGGAAATGAATACCCATCAAAACAGAGGATTGGGGCATTTTGTTAAACTCTCTACGCAACCATTATGAAAAATGCTTCAACGTAGGAGGAGTATGGGAAAAAGACTAAGCCCTTCATGTTGCTTGCAAAGCCATCAATCCACATTGCAAGGGCAGCATGAGCACTAAGTGTATTTGTTGAAAATTCATTAAAAACAACCAATGCAAAAGATGAAGAAAGGGCATAGACCATGGAATTGTTCCCACCACCGATTAGAAAGAGGGCCATGAAATTTTGAGATCGGGTACTGGTTGTAAGATCTTTTAGAAAATAAACATACACAACAAAGGGAAAGCATGGAATGGAATAGGGTATGTAAATCCATCCCGAAGCATAGGAAAAACAAAGGAAAATAGCGATGAAATCTGCACACAAATGCAAGAGAAGAAGCCACCATTAAAGCTGCGAGGTGACAATACGTTCACCGAGGAGGGATTTGCAGTTAGGCAAGCGAAGAAAGAGAAGTTAGGGCAACAAAGGGAATAATGGAGATCTGATTGGGAAGCCGGTGAAAGTACAACAACCGTGAACACCACCTTATGCTCACTTAATGAAAACTTGTTCCGCGGGTTAATTTGCATGTGAGATAGTGGGATTGTGACACATGCATGTTGGGCCCGGGCAAAGTTTTCCTCAAGTAAATAAAGGTACGAAGACATTCAAAAGGGCTTTCACTTGTTTTTATTTAATGCCCATTGTTTTAAATTTAAAACAATGTTAGGGGGGAAGTAAAACATTTGAAAGTTAAACATTACCGGTGGTGAAAATATTTAAATGATGGGCCCAACTGGTGAAAGGAAAAGTTTCCCAAGGGAAATTTGATGAAGGCCATATTAAAAATAATGGCTCATGCATGTATGGTGAATATTTTACACATTGGTGTAAAATAAAATGTGACAAACTTAAAAAGGGCCTTCATTAAAATATATGAAGGTAAAAGTGTCTTAATGTTGGAGGTAAATGAAAGGCTTCCACATTTTAATATTTTTTAAAATGCATAGGTGAAAGGCGCAGATATAAAAGTGAAAACTTATAATGTGGAAAAAGTGATAATGATTCACTGAATGAAATATTCTGGAAAAATATTCTAGTGGTATGTGTAATGGGACGGATTAAATATTTAATCCCAGAGAGCAACAGGTATCAAAATATAAGGTGAAAGCATGTGGGAATTTTTACAAAGTGAATCTATTCACTTTATGAACTAATATTATGTGTTGGGGAATAATGTGCAACAAAATTAAAGAACATAGACAGAGTTTTCACAAGAGGAAAGGCATTTTTTTCACTATGAATTAAAATGAAGAGATTTCATGGGCATTTTTTTGTTTGGCAGAGCTAACAATGAGAGCGATTATTATTAGGAAAAAGGTTTTTTGGGGAGGGACTTGTGTTGATCAGCGGTGAAGAGAGGGTTCGGATGGCATTTCGATCAGTTTTGAGACTTCTTACGGATCCTTCTCTTCTATTTCTTCTCTTCTCTTCTCTCATTGTAGTAGGTTTTGGGGTTTTGTATGGGTTGGTGGGTATCAGGATTCGAGTTAGAATATTGAGTCTCCTAAGCTATAATTTCTGATTTTATGAGCAAATACAGCCAGTTTGTGCAAATAAATCATGAATGTCTTCCAAGGGTTTGCACATTCATTAATATATTCAAATTGTCTCCATACTTGTATAGTTTAATCATATGAATTCAATAATGCAAGGTATCTTTGAGTTTGTCATCTCAAATTTCATGAGATTGTGTTATTTGTTTATGGGTCTATTTCAAGGAAATGGTTAAATACTTTGAGTAGATAACAGTGATTTCAAGTGTGTAGGTTGGATTTGGTAAGGAGAGTTTGATTGATAATAGGAGGGGGATTGTTGGTGTAAGGCACTAACAGTTGATGCAAGGCATTAACAATTTAAATCCACTGGTTGAATGTCATTTGTTGATGAATTCTTTTTATGTGTTTGACTCCATGGCCTAGAATTAGGCACTGATTTATCTTGTAGCATAGTGCAGCTCAGAAACATTTTAAATTCAAAACCATTTTAAATCCCTATGTGTTATAGTGTTGTGGTTATCTCATGCTCCAAATAGTTGATATTATTGATGAATAGACAATTCTATTTAGTATTATCCTATTATGTTGATCTATTAAATGAGATTATCTGTTGTTGTTAAGGGATCACCCTCCCGGGTCTTACTTGAGCCCAAAGTGTAGGAGGTCTTTAAAATCGTCATTAGTTGGTCCATGTCTTGAGCTACCCTTGATTGGAATTGGAAATTCCATAGGTAGATAGAAGACCAACCTGGTTATAGTGAAAAACAAAACCAATAGGGTCCACCAGTTTCACCTTATTTTTCATTCTGAACCAAAAAAACCTCTCATTCCCTTTCCAACCCTTTGTGTTCCCACCTATCTTGTCTTCTTGGCTTTCCACCATATTAAAATCTCCTCCCAAGATCCATGGGATATCCAAAAGCATGCTCACCCATTCCCACAGCTCACATATTTTCCTATATTCATATGGGGCATAAATGGAAAATATTCCAAACTTCAAGTCCTCCTTTTCTATAGAAATCCAAAAAACCCTATTGCAGGGAAAGGGTCCCTGATCTCTTACCCACTTTTTCCACTTATTAGATTTCAGAATGGTTGTGCCCCCTTTTCCTTTGTCATGGTTTGTTGTGAAGAAGGTCTTGTCCTTCCAAATGAACCTTAAGTTGGCTTCAAGATTTTAGTTTATGGCTTTAACTTCATGGAGCATTATCACATCTTTATTTTTAATCTAATTTAGAAATATTCTTATGCAATATTTTTTGTCAAGGGATTCAAGTCCATTGACATTCCAAGATGTATAGTTAAGATTCATCTACCTCCATCTCTTGGGTTTCATCCTCTAGATTCCTAAATCCTTCAAAGCTTGTACGAAAGTATTTTTTCTATTCTCCTTTCTTTTATAAGGGACAATGCCTTATTTTTGCTTCTTCTTCCTTCCCCTTTTTTTTGGCCTAGCCACTCTTTTACATAGGATCTTTTGTCCTTCCCATTGATGGTCCCCTCCTATTGGATTCTTGTTTTCCTCCAAGTATCCCCCTTCCCTTGGTGGGGTTGAAGTATCTTTTAAAGCTTGTTTAGCCTAGGGTAATTCAACCCTATTAGTTTCAAAGCATTTTTGTCCTCTTCTAGGATCCAGTTTTGATTGTCAATATAAATTTCTTTATTCTTTTCCTCCCTTTTAGGGTATATGTTCATATTGTTTCCTATTGGCTCCCTTGAAATCAAGTTCAACCAACCCTTGATTACATAATCACTAACATCTATCATTTTCTAGTTTTGAGATTTATTATCCTCAATAGTGGGGATGAAAATTTTATGTTCTAAATCCATGCAACATGTCCTAGAGAGGGTTGGACTTGAGTCAAAGGTACCAGTAATTTTATTTTTTGTATTACTCTAGCCATTCATATTTTTGCACTTAAGGTGAGGCTTGAGAAGTGATATTTTCTTAGAATTGGGGTTTGTCCATTTATCTCTTACATCTTTCATCATTTTGTTATCTGAGATTTTTTTTTTTTTAATCTTTTTAAGACCAACTCTTGAGTGTTTAGCTTGTGTCCTAAGGGTTTAGGTCTTCTCTCGAAGGTTGTATGGGAAGTCACCATGGGTACCAAAATTTATAGATCCTTATATTTCATTTTAGAGTTTGGGAGGTTAGAAATAGCAAATTATCCTCCACTATGCTATCATAGTTTTTCACATAACCTCTCCCTAAGAGTAGGCCTTCCTCCTCGAGTGACAGGCTTAGATTATTATTTGTTGCATCCATAGGATCCAAATTATTATTTTCTTCTTCTTTATCGAAGTCTGAGTTTTTCAAATTCATATTTGCATCCCCTTGGTTTTCCTTGAGAGGGATAATTTTCTCCTTAGTGCTTCAAGATACATTCAAGCCCACCAAGGGGTTCTAGCTAGGGTTAGATTTAGCAAACTTTTATCTTTCTCAAATTTTCTTAGTGTTTAATTATCAGACAATTTTTTCTTACATGGCCTTCTTTCATGCATACGGAACAAGCATTTAAGCCCCCTAGCAATTCAATTTTAAATTTAAGGATGACATTCTCTATTTCAATCTCCACTTCATTCAGGGTTTCAACACTTGGTTTGATAGACATTAAAATTCTTTCATCTAAATGAGGTAAGGCATTTTTAGTGTCCTCAACTTTGAGAACCCTACCATATTTTTCCACAATCATTGAGATGAAATTCCAAAGGAGCAGGATATTGTTTAAGGTTACCCATCTTAGGTACGAAAGTGCAAGAAATTCCTCATTTAATAGATTTGCAGACCATAAAATGACTCTAAAAATAGAGTTTCCTATTGACCAATACTCTTCACTAATAAAATTTTCTTGCATTTCATTGGTTTTAAATATTATTAAAAAATGCCTCTTTGAATTATTCTACAAAATGAATGAAAAATACCTAGCCTTTTGTTCCAGATGCTTACCATCCAATGGGTGAGGTATTTCCTTTCCAATATTTTGGAGCTATCTGTTGATGCCAAAAGTTGGCAAGGTAACAACCCTTTGTGGGATACTCAGTTTATGGGGGACCTATTGCATTAAACTGAGTGACCTACAAATTTTTAAACAAGTCAGCTTCTTCTATAATTGGGGTTTTGGAATGGGAAATGAAAGTAGATATAAAATAAAGTATCTAACTAAGGCGATATGCCAAAATTTAGATAAAAGGAACAATAAATATATCTTTAGGATACAATCTAAGGGCCTGCTTAGAATTTTACCATATCTTAGAATAACAGAGATTAAATATTATAGTATGAAAAATTCATTTAATGACATAAAATAATGATCCCGCTCATTTATTGAAAAGAAGAGTCAAAAGACATGATCTGAACCAGTAAATTTTGCATTCAAATTATAGAATTACAACAAACCATTCAAACAACATGGCACAACATAAAGTTTATCAATAGCATAAGAAACAAAGAGGCCGAATAATGGCATAGTTTGTGAGTCTTGCAATAATTTAAATAATACAAAGGCCTGGTCTCTCCAACAATCATGTAATTCTAAAAACTGGTGAAAAGAATATAATTACCAAACTTGTAACCTAAGATATTGGAACCTCTGTAACTATGAAAATCACTGAACTAGAAACCCTAGAACTAAAGCAAAGAGCCATATTTATAGCAATCCCTCCACCGCTTGGTGAGTGGCAACCAAAAAGATCTAGAATCTAAGTAATAATGTTGAGGTAATGATCAACCTTGTCCGTTGTAATAGAAAATATTGGAGACACAACATTTGGCTGTGCTCCATTAAGGTGCATCCCCTGTGAATGATGACAGTGGTCCAATAGAACCTCATGCAGACAAGTGTTTCCCTTTGAGATAAACTAGTTAGAACATGTGGTAGAAGTCGTGGCTTGTAGTTCACCTCATCTTTTGTGTTGAATTAGTGTGTACTGAAGAAATGTGTGGCAATATTTCATTGCCCGCGGTCAATATTTCATTCCTTCATTGAAATCTTGCACTAAGAAGACATGCAGAAAAATGTTTACTATAGATGTTGATTGTGGAGCCCACCAAATCCTTATACGAATGGGAACTATGTGGTGTGCGAGTAGTGTCTGAGGAGGAAGAAAAAAGGTAATGATCAAAATAGATCGTAGTGATGATACATGGGAGCATTTCAGGGGGCCAATGGAAGAGCAAAGAGGAAATGCATTCAGATTGCGGTGAGCAGACACATGGTTATAGTCACGGTATCAACCAAAAAGGGGCCAATGGAAATTGTTGAAGGCATGGGTTGACACTTAGCCAAAAATCAAACTCGAAGGGATCATGGTGAATTTTTAATTCATAGCTTCTAGCGACTAATAGGGGTGTTTCGCTTGAGGAAGTAGAACCCAAAATTTTTCTTTGGCTCATAGACTAGAGTGCCATCCATTGGTGACAAAATTAGAGCTTAGAAAGGGCTTCTTATAGAGGTGGCTAGTCATCTTCAGATGGTATCTCTAGTTTGCAAAAATTCTCTTGTGCTCCACCTAGGTCAATTGCTTCTTTATGAGGCAACACATTAGGTAAACCAGTCCCTACTTCACAATGGAACAGTAGCTATGCAAGAGGATGGATAAACCTTTCAATGTTTGCTACAGTAGGAGGATGGCTAAAACTATGGAAAGCATTTGGGTCTTGCTCCTTCTCTTCAATTATTTCTACAATCTATTCAGTTGTGGCTATCAACCCATCTTCAAAAAATGGAGATGGAAGACCCATCTCGCTCAGTCGGGAGAAATTTTCCTGCATGTCATCTATTATCTGGTTCAAGGTAGCTATAGCCATTTTAGTCCATTGCAAGGCTGAGTGGAAATGAATGAACTTGTTTTCCATTTGAGTAGTAGCATCCCAATATTTGATTCCTACCTTGGCTTGGTCTTCATCAGAGACATAATATGGATTCGTGAGCAAACTCTTTGCTTTCAGAACCCTCTCTGAGATAAACTGCGAGAATTTCTCAATTGTTCCATGGACCTCTTGGCTCAATCTGGTTTCCTTTGAGATGAACCAGAGCATTAGATGCAGTGTTAGGTAGAAGGTTTTAACCTTTTCCTAATAAGAAATATATATCTGTTGAGCCAACGGGATGAGGTCTAGCTACACAGAGGAGGCTCAGAGAGAGCTCTTCAAAGAGGAGATTTCTACATCCTTTGAGTTAATAACTTCTGTTAATTCCACATTCCTTCCTCTCACAGCCGACAGTTGCTCCCCAAAGCTACTCATTTCTTTACACCAATTTTCCTCAGCCTGGGTGTTGTTTTTCAATGTTGTGTTAAGAGAGGACTTCGCTTCCTAAAGCTCTTTTTCATTTTGTTGCAAATTTTGCTCCATTGAGGTCAATTGGCTTTGATAATTTTGGTTCCTTGCTCATAGCTCATTAAGCAATATGGGGTCAACAAAATGGGACTTATTGAGCTTCTCTTGGAGCTTGATCTGCTCTGACTCCTCTGTTCGCACCTTCTCATGCAGGCGTGCAACCTCAACTTCTAGTGATTTCTCTTTTATTTCTAGGAAGCTGACTCATTCCCTCAACAAATTTAGTTGCTCCTCCTTTTTCTTCAATTGACAGCTAGACTTCAGGAAGTTATTCATCATTTCCCATTGTGTTTTCTCCATGAGTTCCATATTATCCTGTGATCGGGCTGTGACCAGATCAAGCCCCATGGCATACATGTAATAATAATTCAGGAGCATCTCCCCCCGTGGTTTGAAAACATTTGGGTACATGGTGGAGAAATTTAGCACCTTTTTCTCTTCATTGTAAACTATATATACTTTGGACTCTCCCTCCTTATCATCTTTTGATTTTAACTTCTAGATCCTAAGGGCCTATATTTTCTTTGTGGCTACTCCCTGAGATATGAATTTGAATGGCAACTAAACCAGTCCACTAGCAATAGGTGCATTGGGAGGCAAGGAAAAAGGAAATACCCATGTAGCATCCCCTTGCATTTTCTTAGGTGGGAGATTGACTTTTTTTGGGGAGAAAAAGGGAACCTACCATAGTTTGGTTTGTGAACTGGCGAAAGGGCTCATTAGTTGCGGTGATGGGGTGGTCATAATTGAGTCTATTTTCTAGGAGATTTGGGTTGAACTCAAGGTAGTAGAGGTAATAGTGGTGCCAATGGCAGCCAATTTTTGAGCAAGAGAGGCGAGGAGATATTGAGCAGCAATGGTTGGTGTGAAAGCCTGCAGATGTGTTCAGATAGATTGCCTAGTTTGGGAAAATTTGGAGAAACCTCTTGGAAACAATGTGGTAGTGGCAAAAAAAGCAAGGATGATGCTTGTAGTACTAGGTGTTGTGAGAATGGAAGAGGACACCAAAGATTGAGAAGTAAGAAAAGCGAAAGAAAAATTTACCTGTTGACTAGACATTGGCAGTGCTTTGCTTGTCACTGACTGCTTACTTACTTTGGGCTCCTGGATTCCTATGAGAACTTGACTTGCAGTGGATCCTTGTGATCCTTCACTCGAAATAGCTCTAGTTCATTGGCACTTAGCAGGTAGGGAATTTTCGATCACCACTATTTCTAGTTGTTGTTGCTGGGGAACTCTTGCCATTTTTGAGGCCTAGGTGAGTGTCTGCGAGCTTCGCGACACACTCAGTCACACATTTGAAGTGACATAGGTTGATTTCCCTATATAATTTCTCTTTTTCTGGGCGGATGACGTTATCAATGGAGCGGCTTCCTCCTTCGGCTGCTCTTCTTCTTCATCAGGGCTATTTCCACCACTATCGCTTGAGTTGGTAGTAGGTTGCTCCTCATCCCACAGCCTCTCAAACTCTTTTTCTTCCGCTATGTCAAAGGTGCATCATCCTGTTTTATCTCCTAGCGATATATCTATAAGGCTTTGGTGTTTTTTTCAATCCATTCTTCTACATTCTTTAGCTCATTGTGCATTACCTTCCCCATTTTATAGTTCTCATCATAATCTACCACCAAGAAATAGAACCTATGGCATGGTGGCGTACTATCTTTCATGGGGATTTCAACTAGGTCAACCAACAATTCATCTTTATCCTCTAGCGGGCTGCGTCTCCACTCCTAATAAGGCTGAGGGTTGTGAGTTACCTTGAGGTGATCATACGGTAAATCATTGAACGGGTTGTCATCCCATCTATCGCAGATCATTACTAACCCCAAATGAGCTAGTTTATCTTGCAAAAGTGGGTGAGTCTGCTTCTTTTTCATGGCCACCATTTTGAAAGTCTACGGACAGGTGAACAATCCCTTTCTCTTGACCTTTTTCTGGCTGCAGAAGGTAATATCGATAATGCATGCCTACCGGAACAATTCCAAAGCTAGAACCTGATTAGTCACACATATCAAAAGGAAGAAGCATTCCTCGGTGAAGCCTCGCATTCAGATGAATGTAAAATCCACTCTGAAAAACCAATCACATTTAGGAATGAAATTTTTCATAAACTTAGTCTGAGTCAAGGTGAGCTAATTAGCACACTCCTCCCCTAATAAATCTTGCAAAATCGGACTCAAAAAATGATCCAAAAATGTATAATAATCAAAAGTAGAAGAGAGGAGAGGGGTCCAGATAGAAACTGGCCTTTTCCTCCACTTTTCATCGAAGATTTACAACTCCATACACTGAGCAAAGAAATTAGGTTTTTTATATAAAAACATATAAGCAAGATAAGAGAAAAATTTGAACTTTCATTCAGCTAGGTATTTTCTAATCTCCTCCAACATCTTCTTTGATAAGAATTCTCCAAAATCATACTAGAAATAAGATTTTTGGTAGAAAAATTGGAAAGCTAGGCCCAATTGAAAAGACTACACCTCTTTGTCAGTGTCCAAACTAAAAATAAATGCCATCATTAAAAAGGAAACTTGTAGGTCTTCCTTGAAAGTGTCGTGTGGAGCAGGAATTACTGGTGGATTCCCACATTCTACCTCAATTCTTCTAGTTTCTTTGTTGAAAAACTCTAGAGCCTTATCCCTGGTGCTCCATATATCATTTCCCTTTTTAGGGTTGAATGTCTCCACCTTCATCCCTTTTTGTACAGGGTCTGGAATGCACAACATGTTCCAAATGGTAGTCAGACTGATGTTAACTGAAAGATTCTAGCCCTCAATAGTGCTAGTACTTGGATTGAAATACCTAATGGCTGCATCTATCAACTTTGGGCAGTAGTGCATAGATGGGACCATATACTGAGGAAACCCACTGAACCATATCTTTTTTGTGGCCGACATTGGCCTTCTGGATGCCTTTATGTGTGCGCAGATAGATTCCCTCAATCCTTTGGGTTTTTTTGCAATTAAGGGATCATGGACATTATCCCAATCTTCATGAACAAATATTTGGTCTTTGTAGATTTTGGTCTTGTCTAGCCGCCTTATGTTTCCCATTCTAGCTTGTTGAGAATACCTAGTATAGCATACAAAATATCTTCAAAGACATTAACCACCGATTCTCTTCACAAAGCTTTGGCTAATTCTTGCGTTGCTACTGGCCTAACCCCTTGGCTTCAACTTTCTTCTATTGTTAATTTGTGGGAAGCTTTCTACTTAGAATTCTTCTACAACTTTACTTTGGCTCTTGGCTTTACTCTAGAACTTTTTGCTTTCTACTTTCAGTAGTGTTCCTGAAAGAAAACTTTTACATGCAATATTTAGCGATCTTTTCTCAAGGTGGTAGATGAGAACCATCTTTTTTGCATTTAATGAGGCATGTACCGCCAACCCTTTGGCTTGTGTGAGATGAATTACTTGCCATTTTTATTTGACAAGAATTCATAAATATAATTAGCAACTACTTGTACAACATGATTTTCTTGGAACTTGAGTCAATGCCTTGCAAGAAACTTAAGCCTTCGTATGCATTGGAAATTAATATCTTAAGAAGAATGATTAGGCAAAAGATGGGCTCAGTATTTGAAAAGATATGAGTTTCACTTTGGAATAAGAAAAATACCTTGAGGATGACACCTCAATCCTTGGTTGTGCATAACACCACCGATTGCTGCCAACAACTTAGGCTAATTAATTAGTCTTCATCAGTTTTGCATGCAGCAAATCGTACTTAGTAGACACAACTGGGTGGGAAATTCGAGCAAGCCTGGGCACAACTTTCAAGTTGGTACTTGATTGACATCACGTTTATGGCAAGAAAATTACCACGCCTTTTCTCACTTTTTCTATAAATGGGCCTCTTCGTAGTAGTGAAATCACACTTAGCGATTTGAGCATAATTTATGTTAGGAAATTGGCATAGCAGTTTAGTATTTGCAGTGCATAGCATTCTCATAGGCTAGACTTAGGTGCTTTATAGGGATAGTTCTAAAGTATTTTCTAAAGGTTTGACAAGATGAATACCCAAATTAGGCTAGTGTCGCACAAGTCTTAGACTACCTTCCTAGGAGAGATTTATAGTAGGCAGTTAAAGAGACTGACAAAGAACAAGCATTCAATGTCCATTATAGCCATAAAGTGGGTCTTGGGATAGGACTTCCTTGAGTACAAGGACAAGTATCGAGTCAAAATTGATGTGTGCTCACAGTTTTTCACCTCCATGCTAGATATAGGAATTCCCAAGCCATTAATTCTTTGCCTGGTGAAGGAAATTTTCCCAAAGAAATACCTAAATGGCCTTAGTGAGGTTGTTGCAAATGTTGCATATGGTGGGTAAATTCTGACTGCAAGTGATCTCTGGAGTTTCATAGAAGAGGATGTTGTCATACCATGGATACCATTATTAAGTGGCTTGCACCTCCAAACATGAGATGAGCACCACTAGAGGGTAACTCAATCCCACCACTTCCTATTTTGCATTTACAATGTGGTGACATTCTACGACATTGACTAGTACATAGACTTCAAGAACTTGGTGTTCCCTCTGCCTACCTTTTCCCCATTGGATGATTGTAATACCCCTCCGTGTCGGTTGTTCTGGTCTTGTGTGTGAGTATATGTGCATGCTTCATTGATCACTATGTTATTTAATTGTGTGGAAAATATCAAATGTTAGTAGTCATGTTTAAATAGTTAATTTAAATCATAAGTGAATCTGCGAGGTTATTTAAAATATAATTAGAAAATTAAAATAATAATCCATTAAATTAAATCAAATGATTTAGATCAAATAATCAAATTAAACTAATTTGTTAAAAGCACAAGTGATATTATTAGATAAATTGATTTAATAATAATAATGAACAAAATAATCTTGAAAAGAAAATAATAAAAAGGAAGGCAATTGGAAAATGGAAAATGAATAGTTTATTAATTAATAAATTGTGATAAGATTTTGGGAAGAGGAAATGGCAAGAAACGCTGGAAGAACGCTTTAGCTTCCGCTGTCTCATCACCTTCCAGGCAGAGATTTCAATCATTGAACTCATAAATTAGAAGGCAAGAGGCAACTCAGGGGAGGTTGTTCTTTGGGGGGAAGTCAATTCAGATGCGCTTGATTAATGGTGAGTGTCCTGCTCGTACTTTTGGAGGAGGCAGTATTGTTTAAATCTATATTCCAAACTTTGTGTATTGGATAAGGGGATCCACGACTGCTAGCGTAATTGACAGGTCCTGTACACTCTCTCTTTTATCACTGTTAAGCTTTCTGCCTTTAAATTGTAAAAGGTCTGTTTGAATCATTGCCAGCATGCCTGTGTGTTATTTTGCATAGATTGGAAGCGTGGACTCAGGTTTGAAGTGCTTCGATTGATATTTGTTTGCATTTGCTCTTTATTCATATTGCTTGTGAAGAAATCTTGGGTGAATGTATTCATTGCAGTCCATAATTTGACATCTAGTTATGTTGTTCCATTCATTTGTGTCTGAACGTTTCTTAAGTTCTTCTTTTTCAATCTGATTCGTGCTTAACCTACAATCACTGTATCCCGTGAGATGGCGATTGTTTTCTCCTTCTCTTGAGTCACGTATTTGCACCTCCCCTTTCTCTTTCCCTTCAGCTTTGTTGATAACATTTAAGATTTGATAATAATGCAAGTAGATGGCGATATTTCCAATTTCCAGTATTCACTTTCTGATATACTTGGAAACCTGTCACAGCCGCAGCTCTTGAACATGGTAGGGTTATAGATTTAACTTAAACTCTCTGTTTTTGTTATAAAAAAATCCCAAATGTTATCCATAAGACTGTAGACAAGTGCCTTCTCACGTTTTTGCAACCGTAACCATCTCAAACTTGGAGGAAGCTTGGTTCGTGTGTCTTCTCTGATGCCGTCAATGAGCAGATTGTTCAAGTGAAGAAATTGAGGACCAATGCGCAGATTATTTAATTCTCTTGGTTTGCGCAATGTTTCAAGCCTTTGCCAATTACCTCCATTCAGTCGAAGCTGAGAGAAATTGATGTTATTGGATACAGTGTTTAGATGAGCTTCTTCACATAGTCTGGTAATCTAAATTTATATAACCTCCCTGATACTATTGGCGACCTATCACCGCTGCAGCATTTATACTTAGGAGGGTGTACAAATTTAAATAATCTCCCTGAAACCGTTGGCGACCTTTCACAGCTGCATATTTTTTTTAAATTAAATAACCCCTCTTGATTTCTTTGTCCACCTGTCTCTGCCGCGGCACCTGAACATAACAGGAAGTTTAATGTTTAGTATAATCTCTCTGAGTTCGTTGTCAACCGGTTTCAGCTGTCGCATTTGAGCATAATAGGAAGTTTAAAAGTTTATTTAATCTATCTCTTATTTCATTGGCAATCTGTCTCAGCTTCATTCGACCCAAATCTCCTCTTCTTGTTTGACTGCATGTTCTTTTCGATACAATTATTGCCCATACCAAATAACTGGTATCACTTTAGATAGAGACTATCCCTATTCCTCTTCCTTATCATGCGATATAGTATGTTGCTTTGTGTTAGAAATAAATGCATAAGTATCATCGAATTTTCTTTCTTTGCAGAGGGGAAATCTCTTTTATACGTGAACCTTGATATAAGATGGAATTGGGATCAAAGTGTCTCAATATCCATTCCATAAAATGGCACTTTAATATTTAAAAGGTATCCTATTATTTATAATATTTTTTTTATGATAAAGAGAGGGGATAATATTCCCATAACTTTAGAAAAGATTTTTGTTGAATTAAATTTTTAAGAGAAGGGCATAGATATTGTAATATTAGGGATTCTTGAAAAGATTTACCTTCTATTTTCCTCCTCAAGAAATTAAAATATATAAATATGTAGTAAAATGTATTTGTGTGTGTACATTAATAAATTTAAGAGTTTAAGATGGTAAGTTTTTACTTGTAGTTTGAGTATTTAGAATATAGTTATCATTATCATTTTTAAGTATAACAAATGGTCTTAAGTGGTTTTCGCAATTACTTTAAAATATTGGAATTGAGTGATAAGTTAGTAAGATGAAGGGAAAATTATTTAAATATATTATTCTTGAATTGAGACTTCCTTTTTAATTATTTCTCTTGATTCGATTAGGGAAAATGATTAATTAGCTTTAGGGGAGTGATTTCAATATTAGAAGCTGAAAAAAATAAATAGGTTGGACATTGGTTGAGTTGATGTATAATCTTGTTTTGAATAAATAAAGTTATTAATTGTTGGTATGAAATCTTTCCTCGGAGTTAGTCATCATTTATTAAGGATGGTGAAGTATAGAATCCTCACATTTGTTACTTTAAGAAGAAACATATGTTCTTTTAGAATATTATTAATCATTG
>VDFB02024033.1:0-24790 GCA_007258455.2 Sequoia sempervirens
TAATATGCTAAGATAGATCATACTTATGAAGGACATCACACCCAATGTCATCCATAGAGTGATGAACACATTGTATGAAGTGACAAGGCTACACTAAGAACCAACAATGCAAATGAAATGATGCTAATGTATGCCCCACAGGTTCTGGAATTGCTGCATTGTTCTATAAGAGGAAGTGCTTTGATGGTAGAAAGAAAATACAAAAAAAGGAAACAGACATGAGAATGGCGGAAGCTATCATATGTTTCAAATAAGGCTACATATGAAATGAGAGAAAAAAAGAAAAGGTTCCACTCCTAAGAAAAGGATAGGCTCATCTCGGGAATAAGCACGTTGGGGTCCTTTAAATATGTTCGTTATGCAATGTTTTTATTAAAAGGAAAATAAAATTGTCATCATTCGGCTCCCGCGAGCGAAGAACGACTTCAGAGAGTGAAAATCGCGTCGATGTTTTAAGGTCAACATGGAAGAAGTGCGATTATAAATGCCATCATCAAAAGAA
Organism: Sequoia sempervirens; assembly: GCA_007258455.2. Taxonomy (NCBI): domain Eukaryota; kingdom Viridiplantae; phylum Streptophyta; class Pinopsida; order Cupressales; family Cupressaceae; genus Sequoia; species Sequoia sempervirens. Next base: position 503 of record VDFB02024033.1, read on the forward strand.
AACAGTGAAAAATGAAACAAAGAGCAAATTGGCATATCTTTAAGGTCCAACATAAAGGGAAGACATTTGCAGTCTCAATGCGCATGCATCCATCAAAGGAAAAACCCTAAGAAAAGAGATACTTGAGGGAAAAGGAAAAGGGACCATTTGGGTCAACATGGAAGATGCATATGGCATCTCAACACTTTTCATCATTCCCAAAAGGAAAACAAAAAACAAAAGAAAAGATAAAGTACAACATATAGAATAATAGAGGTAAAAATAGAGGAAATGTACAAAGAGAGAGAACATCAAACACACGATATGGGTGAACACAATATGCACATAAAAAAGGAAAATGTGAAAAGGGGCTAGTAATGCAAATCCAAGTCAACCATTAACTGAATTATTGGCTTCACAATCTTAAGTAGTATAATTGGAAGGGAAATAACAGAATCAAGATACAAGAGAAAATTCATGACTAGGATGAGGCTCACAAATTCTTACCGCCATCGAATGTGAGGTAAGAATGAGCCAAGATAGGTAATGGTGGGAATCATGCAATAGTGAGAATGAAAAATTCTGCAACTATGGCATGATGAAAGGATTTTTTTTTAATGGATAATAGGAAAGAAGATAGTATCAGTGAAATGATACTTGTACAATATATCATTCAATGTCCAACATTCTTCGGTTCGATGTCCAAGATCATGATCATATTTGCAATATGGTATGTTTGAATCTTTAGGATGGATAACCAACCTATTCATAGGTGGTAAGAGTATAAGGCCTTTGTTTAAAAGAAGCTAAAGTCTCCTTTCACATTTAGGTGGAGGATAAGTAGGAAACTTAAGCTTTTTCAATTTGTAAGGTCATTTTCATTTGCTAGATTCTCTTTTTTCATGAATGGAAGGAGGAGGAGGACCCATGGGGATCCTAACATCCTTGTCATCAGAATCATGTAAAGGTTGTTCATGTGGGAGGAGAATGTTCAAGTTAGGAGGAGAATCAAAGATCATGGTACCATATCCTTGAAGTCTCCAATATTCAAAAGGAGGTTTACAAGGATGAGGAGGATCTTGATATTCTAATCCTATTGTGTTTTCTTCTAGTGGTTTTTTCTCAAGAAGTTGGTGAATATTATTCTCATGTGTTGTGTCACAACCTTGTTTACTTAGTATAGTAAAGCCTTTTCCATATGTGTCTTCAAGGTTGATGGGAGTGTTTGAGACTTTGTGATCATAAAATGGTTCAGGATGTGTTTTCTAGGATGAACTAGGTCCACTTGATGGAGGGATCTTAGGTCCTTCTTGAGTTTCAGGATGTAGGTATCCAAAGTGATCAGGAGGTGCAACAATAGGGAGATTGGTGGTTTCATTGATGGGTAAAGGGATGCATTGGCTTCAAGGTTATCAAGACATTCATTTAAGAACTTGCTCATGCTAGCATCGTCTTCTCCAATGATTTCAACATCATGAGGAGTTGAAGGATAATTTGGAAGCTCAAGGTCATTAGGATCACAACCAAAGGCACAATTGGACATGTCTACCAAAGATTTCAATGAATTCCAAAAAATTATTAAAAGAAAATGCCATGATGAAAATGAATGCAAGTAAACTAACATGCAAGAAATAGAAACAAATAGATATTTTGGAGAGAAAAATGAAAAGAAACTACAAAAAATTGAAATGTAGAAAATACCTAGAAAATGCTTTAAAATGTTGTTTGAAATGTGCAAGTGGACTAATTCTCCCAGGGTGGCGAATGAGTCCAATTATGCAATTTTTTTTGCATCTTTTAAAAAATGTAAAGTGATTTTAATGTTTTTCAGAGGGCAATAAAGAATGCAGATGCATATTTTTGGTTTTTTCTAAGATTTGATATGCAAAAATGAAGTCTAAATGAGTCTTTCACTAATGCAATTTGAGAAACCCTAGGATGCAAAAACAAAACAACAACCTAATTGAATTTTAATGAAAATGAAGTCTAGGATGCAAGATGCAATGGAAATTAGAAATGTAAATTTCTCAATATAAAGGTTCACCAAAATGAACCATAGAATTTTTGGGTTGGGCTTATAGGCTACTCTTGCATTCTTAGAATGTTTCACCTAAAAGGAGAGAGATAAACCCCACTCAAAAGATCTAGGTGGTTCACTCAAATTAGGAAATGTATGATGTTATTTAGATTAAATGGAATGATATAAGTACAATTGAATGAAATATTTGACTGATTATGAATGCAAAACTTAAGAATTATGCAATGTTGGAAAACACAATGTGATATGCAAACATGAACTAAGTATGAACAAATGCAAAATAGAAAAGAAGAAGGTTGAATCAGAGTACACCTGGGAAGAGAATGAAGAATGTGGAGTGTCCTGAATGCTGGCAGAGATCACTAAAAATCACCAGTGGGACTCATTCGCCACTGATGGCGAATCAGTCTTGCTTCTAATGAAAACTTCTAAGAACATGATTTGGAGTGTCAGGATCTAGAATCTAAAAAAATATGGATTTCCAACCTTAAGGTGGGAATCATTCGCCACTGATGGTGAATCATTCCACTCCCAAAATTCTAAGAAATCAAGGGGCAATTCTATAACTCCAAATCTGAGGTTGTCTGCTTGTCGGGTTGACAGAATCAAATCTATAGAAAACGGATAGAATGTCTTATCCAAGCTTGAAATAGAATGTAGTTGAATTTAAACACCTTGTTGAATTGTTTCCCACTTTTCAACACCTAAATTATTTTGAAATATGCATACACAAGTCTGCAAACACACATGCAAAAGGGGAACAATGGTTAAGGGTTAGGTTATGGGGATTTTCCCTAGTCAAATCCCACTTTTGTAATCAAACCCTTAATGAGGAAATGAAATGGAAGAGAATGATAAACAAATAACATAAAAATTCTATCAACTTACTAAACCCTTATTGAAGAAATATGAATATATATCAATGGCTACTCCAAAATACTTGATTAATGCTTGATTCAATGATGCAAAGTGCTTGAATACTTGAATGAGTGATTGAATAAGTGAACTTGATGAACGGGGTTAAAATGGATGTAAAAACACTTATTTATACACATTTGTGCCTTAGTAACCTGAAGACACCTCATCACAGGAATGAGGTGATTTTAAATAAAAACCTAAAATAAAAATTAAATATTTTGAATTTTGAGCCAAGAGGGAATCATTCGCCACCCATGGCATATGGGTCGCACCTTGGACGTGAATGTAGGTTTTGGGAATTAAGTCACATTTAATTTTTTTTTTTTTGGTTTACATTTAAAAATACAATTAATTAAGCCTTATAAGGGCATAAAGGTGTCAAATAAAGCATAAGAAAGGTGTAAATAGTGAAATTAAGCCTAGAAAAGTGTGAAATCTTGTTACAAGACTTTACAACACTTCAAAATAAGACTTGATAAGTGATGAAAAGGTGAATTTTAGGTGAATTGTAAGGAATAGAGTCTAGAAAAGTGTAGAAATACTTTGCAACACTTCACAACACCTTCACAAGACATCATAAATTGAATTTTAAGGACCTAATGTGAATGCTCAAGCCACTTTGCAATATTAAATTAAAGACCAAGCATCATGAAGAAAGACCTAAAAGACCATTAAAATGCCAAGGGACCATTTTTTGACAGTGCAAAAACAATCTCAAAGCTATGAGTTCCTTGAGTATAGTGGAAGAACTAGTAGTTTTCCTTCTATTTTTGTTCATGAGGTTCCTACATAACTAGAGACAATGCCAATGACATGAAATTCCAATGATGGAGTGAATCAAATAATTGAGGTTTCACATAATATATTAATATACAATAGCATCAACTAATGGTGGATGTAACATCTCATGTAAATTTTGACTTTGGAAAGAAAGGGAGTTAGAGTAGGTTTGCAATTGGCCATATGAAATTATGAGAGAAAATTAAGTGTATTTTTGGGCTATACAAGGTAGATCTTGGAAGTAAAGTGATAGAGCTTATTCCAACAAAAAAAATCTCAACAAAATCAAGTTAGTCATCAAAAAATTATCATTTATTGTTGGAGTAATCAAGATAATCACTTGATAATTAATTATTAATTGATTAATTATTAATTCCCTTATTACTTTAGTTCACTTAAGCTAAATTTAGGAGTGCTTTTTATTATTAGATTGGGATAATTATAGGTCTAGTTGTCTAATTGCATGAGATTAAGAAACTTATCAAAATATAATACAATCCTCATCTAGGGTTTTCTTTTTATGCTTTTATAAGCATGCACATTCATTGTAATCATTAATTCATAACTATTCAATTTAATACACAACAAATCAGTTGCTTTTCTGGATCAATCTTTTATCTCTTGGTTGCATAGAAAATCAATTGCTTTGATCTTTCCTTTATCATAGGATAATTGCTTGTAGCTAATTTTTGGGTGTTGTGGAGTTTAATCATCAACTTCAACATGGTATCAGAGCTCCAGATCTATAGCTTCTTGTCTGAATACTGAGAGATCCAACCTTCATGGAAAAATCAACTCATTGTAGGGAAGAATGGACATCAACAATGCATCTAGAATGGTCAAAAACCTAAGGATTTCCTATCAATTAGCTCAAATATGAGGAGTTGCAAAAAGAGGCTATTTTTTTTTTAACTTACATAGATCTCGAGGTGAAATCAATATGGTCATATGATCATAGAATTACCTCTCAACCTACATAGGTAGTTGTAGGTATTGAATAGGTGATTTTAAGAATTTTTTTTGTTATTTCTTTTTTCAAAATAAAGAAGGCAAGTTCAAAAAATATTTTTGCAACTATATATATATATTTGCAAGTGGCAGGGTCCATACCCTACAAATGCTACCCACTTGCCACATAAGTAGAGTCATAAAACCCTGGCCAGTGGCCCTCACCTACCTACAATGCTCATATATTGGCACTTGATAACTATAAAAGCCCTTCTGGTGGTTTCAAAAAAATATTGAAACTCTAAATAATCTGGTGGTAAAACAAAAGAATTGGCAAAGCCCACAAGGTTGTTTGCATATGGCTTGGGGAGATTTTTTATGGCTTCTAGTATTGTCAGTGATGGCAACTAAAGTTATTATCCCAAACCACAAATTAGAATTTGGTCATACCAACAAGAAAAGTAGAGAACAGTGTTCTACCGACAAAAAGCAAAAAGAATAGGCTATCTGGTTAGTCAGTTGATTTGTATGCTTCATCGGATCATCGTTTTGTGTTGTGGATCCCCAGGATAGGTTGTTAAGCATATGTTTTATCTCATTGTCAAGATTTTTGATGTTTCATTAATCGGTGTACAAGTTTGGAGATTCGGTAGGATGTTTTTCTATTTATTTGCTCATTGTGGCCAACTTAATGAATGCAATGTGTCACAGATGTATAAGGAGTAGTTGTTTAAATGTTTCTATGTTTTAGAATTTTTTTTTAGGTCCCATATATAGTTTGGCTAACTTAAATGGATACGCATTAAAGATTGTGCATGATCTAAGCTGACATATGGAGAATATTTTGTATTTTATTTGAATCCAACATATAGCAATTGAATTCTTGCTGGCAGATATATATGTGAGTTCAAGAAATTATTTTTGGTGTGTGAGTAGCATAAGATAAGTGAAAAGAGTAGTGAAAATGTATGTGTGAATATCAGAAGATTAGTTGAATGAATTTTTCTTGAGCAAAAGAGGATTGTTGTGAATTAAGGCAGAGAAAAGTAGAGTGAATTATAGGATCTGACAGAAGGTTCAAAATCTGATTCATGAGCTTCACCGGAACTAAATCTAGGCATTGTAGATGTTATCTTCTTAGCTCAACATTTTTTTGTAATCACAAACATTTTGTAAGGCAATGAGAATTCCTTATTCTGAGCAGTGAGCTCTAGGCAGTGTGCCTAAATGCATGTGCATTCCCTTTTCTTCATACTTTTAATAGATCATAAATTGTGGATTAATCTCCACCATGGTTTTTCCCCTAACAGGGTTTCCACATAAAATATTGGTGTTATGGTGTTTTGTTTATCTTCTTCTTGTTCTTGCAACTTTTCTCTTGTTGAAATGTTGTTAATAGTTTAAAATCAGAATTTAAAGTTTAAATTTTTTGAACACTAACTAAAGGACAAAAGGATGCAAATGATAAGCAAGGTCCTGGCTATGAGAAAGGAGAAAGCTCCAAGTTTGAACATAAGGACTCTAGAAAAATAAATTAAATGAACAAAGGAAGAAGATATCTGATGAGACAACCCAATGCTCAATAGTTTCATGGTTACTGCTTTTCTTGTAGTAACTTTGGTCATATGGCTTCTAAGTGTAGAAGTAAAATAAATTCAAGTAGTCTGTCATTTTTTGGTTAATGTTTTAGTTGTAAATAGTTTGGTCATATGTCAATTGAATGTCGAAGTATGTTTGTTAGTGTAAGGAATGTTAAATGCTATACCTATGGAAGATTGTTTCTAATTAGTGTAGATCAAAGGGAAATCAATGGAATGAATGGTCTAGACAAAGAAATATGGTGTGTTACAATTGCAACAGATTTGGTCACATTGCTAGATTATGTAGGAATAGAAACATGGATAGAAGAGGTCTGGTATACGAAAGAAGAATTTCATAGAAATATGGTAAAGGAAAATGGAAAGTGACTGTGGAAGGAATAAGAGATCAAATGAACAAAACATGGTTAAAGAAGAATGAGTCTGATGAAGGAAATAAGCCTGTACTGGAAGTAGCCTCCAATAATTCCTCCAAAAATTGATCTTAGGCCATGAGCCTAGGGGGAGTTGTTCAAGAAAAATCATATGTCCCCCTATTAGTAGTGGCACCAGAATGAAGGGAATTTTTAGTATTTGTGCTATTATTCTTCAAATATGTCCATGATCACTTGTTCAGAAATTTGTGATCTAGAAGGTCCATAGATGAATTCTTCTCTTGTTGTCTGAGAAAATAGAGTACCCAAAACTCCTAGGGAAAAGTATTTAAGGCAGCAAAAAGTCTAGGTGTGTGAAGTTATAAAAAGGGTATTTGGAATCCTCATTTGTCACCTTACATTGAAGAAGAATAGAAGGAGAGCCTCTGCAATGAAATTTCAAAGGAGTAAAGAAAATTTGGCAGTGATTTCATCAGGTATTTCAATTGCTCGTAGAATTTCTAATTTTGTGCTTGGTAGAAAAACCTTGTTTGGTACGAAAATTAAAATGAATCAAATCAAAGGAACAATGAATTTGGATGAATATAGTAGTAGGAAGATTAGGGATGTAAGAAAAATGTTTTTAGTCGATGAATTGAAGCGGCTTGAAGGTGCAAAACATAAGAGTTTGGACATTTGGAATGAGTTTCCTTATTTTCACAATGTAGAAGTTGTTAAGTTTATCTTGAACATATTGAATGAGGACATTCTAACCTTGGATAAAACCTATCTTATTTCAAAGCATGTGATTATAAATTTAGCTAGTCTATGCAATGTTAGAGATATTCTAAAAAAGAAGTCGATATAGAACATTGAAGTTGAAACCCTAACTAGAGTAATAGGAGATCAAAGGGCTCCGATAATTTTGAAAATCAAAGATCCAATAACAAGGTACATTTCACATGGGATTTCATACAAAATTTTCTTCAGAAATAGGGAGGGATCAACCTTGGCAGGTGTAGTTTACATTTTACACAAAATGATAATGGAGGATCAAGACATTGATCTATGCGGATTGTTGAAGGATTAGTTGATGGAAAATGTGCAATTGACAAAAGAAGAAAACTACCCCTTCAGGTTTGGTACCTTGATCATATGCATCATGATGTATTATTTTAATTGCTTTCCTTAGAATAATAATGTGGTATGGGAGGAAAGTGAACCAGTTTGTAAGAAATTTTTTGAACATTTCAATACTCTAGAAAATTGTGAAATTTTATGAAAATTTCTTTAGAGAGTTGCAAGGGAAGTTTAGAGAAGTTAGTACTTCCATACCAGTAAAAGCAGTTGAAGTTGGGTCTTCTTCTGGTAAGGTGGAGAGGAAGCAAAAAAGGGCTCTAGAGTTTGTTATGTCCACCCCTCCGGCACATAAGTCCCCAAGAACTGAAGAAAAAGGAAAAGGGCAAGTAATTGTGGATATACCAGATGAAGACTCAGATGAATACACTCCTAGGGATGAACCAAACTTAGTTGAACCAAATGTAATAATAGTAGAAGGAAGCAATGAAGAAGGTGCTTTATTCAAAACAAAGATACCATAGATTGTTTGGGAGGAAGATCGAATGCAAAAGATTGTTGACATATGGTTAGAGGGACCCTCATATGAGTAGGATCTAATTGAAAGCACTCTAGGAAGTTATTTTGTGCACAATAACATTGAATTGGAAATTTTTCATAATGTACTTCTAGAAGAAATGATTGAATATATCAGGGAGACTATGGCCTCTGTGTCTCAACGTAGGAAAGTGGGAGAAGTAATTTTACATCTGAAGGAGTAGTTTAGGTTGTCCCTTACCAAACTAAAAAATAAAATGAATGTGTTAAGGAAATTCATTGAATCAGCAAATAAGATCTACAATTATTGTCTTCAGTGGCCTCATGTGGTTGGTAAATACAAGGACAAACTGGAGTAGATTGAGAGTGAGTTGAACAAAATTGGTCAAGATTACAATATGTTTCAAGACCAGGATGGAGTAGTCAAGAAAAAGGTTCATGAGTTGTAGGTTGAGCATGCAAAGGTTCACTTTGCTAGAAACACTCTTATGGATATTTTCTAGAAAGTGAAGGATCTAATTGAATGCATATGGGAGCAACAAATTGAGATCATGAGGAAATGAGAGAAGTTGGAAGAAGTGATTACAATTCTAGAATCCCTTATCTAGATCATCAATAGGACATCAAAAAGCAATAGCTTGATCATAATTATTGGTGTTGTAGTAGATTCTTGGAAGAAATTTCTTTTGGAGATGAAAGATAAGTATAAGATAATTTTCTGATTTTTGCAACAGTTGTAATTTCTCAAATTTTGATCAATTTTTGTATCAACGAAGGGGGATAGAGTGTAGTGTACATTTTAGCAAAAGGAGAGAGAGCAATAAATTTTTCCCATTAATGTCAAAGGGGGAGATAATGCAGTGAAAAATTCCTTGAAATTCTAAGGGGGAGCAGTGTTTTGTTGAAAATTCCTTGACATTCTAAGTGGGAGCAGTGTTTTTTTGTGTCTTGAATTTTTGAGTTTTGGTTTCGACACTTAGCCATGATTCACTAAGTGTTGCTATTAATGCCAAAGGGGGAGATTGTTGGAATATGGCTTGGGGAGATTGTATATGGCTTCTAGTTTTGTCATTGATGGCAGCTAAAGTTATTATCCTAGTCTGCATATCAAAATTTGTTCATACCGGCAAGAAAAGTAGAGAACAGTGTTCTACCGACAGAAAGTAGAAAGAATAGGGTATTCGGTCAGTCATTCAATCTGTATGCTTTACCAGATCATTATTTTTTGTTTTGGATCCCTAGGATAGGTTGTTAAGCATATATGTTATCTCATTGTCAGGATTTGTGATGTTGCATTAATTGGTGTACAAACTTGGAGATCTGACAAGATGTTTTTCTATTTATTTGCTCATTGTGGCTGACTTAATGAATGTAGTGTGTTGCGGATGTATAAGGAGTAGTTGTTTAAATGTTTCTATATTCGAGAATTTTTTTTTAGGTCCCAGCTATAGTTTGGACAACTTATATGGATATGCACTAAATATTCTTCATGATCTAAGCTGACATATAGAGAATATTTTGTATTTTATTCGAAGCTGACATATAGCAATTAAATTCTTATTGGCTGATATATATGCAATTTTAGGAAATTATTTTTGGTGTGTGAGTGGAATAAGATAAGTGAAAACAATAGATTAGATGTATGCGTGAATATCAAAAGATCAATTGAGTGAATTTTCCTTGAGTAGAAGAGGACTGTTATAAATGAAGGCAGAGCAGAGCAGAGTGAATTGTAGGATCAGATAGAAGGTTTAGAATCTGATTCATGAGCATCTTGACACATCTTGGGTGGCTTGATATTTTTCATTATTTGTATGGAATCATACCTACACCAAATACACCAGGGAGTTTATCAGCATGGGATATCATCAGAGATCATATTGTAGGGGTTATATGTTCTAGTATTGATCTTTACACTATGTGTGATGTATCAGACATTGAATGTCCCCACACACTTTGGAAATGACTTTGGGAGATCCCTATAGACATTCATATATCTCAATACCCAAAGGATCCTAGTGTACATTTTCTCATTCCTCTTGTAGATGTAGATTCCATACCATTTGATGATGATACTTTAGAGTAGCTTGAGTATATCATAGATCTTGCATGTTTTGATGATTCATAGACTTTTCTTCATGTTCCCACTCTTCATATCGAGGCTACATCATCATCTTATGTTTTTCCTGATTATTTTGACATCACCACATCCTTGGCTCCTATTGGTTTAGTGCAACATGACATACATCTTCCTGAAACAACTACTTGGGATTCATATCTTGTAGACATATCACCCTTGTTTGTAGAGTCTTAGATTGCAAATCTAGAGCATTAATTTAAGGACATTCATCTGCTTCAACATGTATGATAATTTTCACTATCAAAAGTGAGGATGAATAACTCATTATGATCAATAAGTCATCAACATAGAAAACTAGGAATATGAGAGACTCATCCTATTACAAGGTGTAAATGTTTAGATTATAATGACATCAAGTGAATTTAGCTAAGAGAAATAAATATCCCATCTTGGCATGCCAAGTCATGTTTATAGTTGAAGGGATGTTCTTGTGACCACAATCTTGATCCTTTTAATTGTAAAAGAAAAAAAAAACATTTAGCTAACTAGCCTATCTCACACTTTGGTACCAAGCCAACTTTACACAAATGTTCACAATTCATTGTTACATTTTTTGTTTAAAGGATGTATTTATAGACATTTTGATAATGGTATGACATTAAAAATTATTGTAATTTATCCTTTCACATATATACCTCGGAACATAATCATCCATGTTATGATTGATAATGTTAGAAAAATGATCATAAAATATGGTGAATTTTCCCAAGGAAACTAAATTTAACACTAACATAGATGGATTACCAATTGTAATTCATAAGTTCTATTAAAGTGAAATTTCATTAATCTATAACATGTTATTGATCATAACTTAACCATTCTAAACTAATTATACATTCTAATTTTAAGTTTCAAAGTAGAAAGACATGCACACAAGGAATAAATTAGATTGAATAACAAATTTTATATATCAAATTATAGAATAGTCATGTATGTGCATATATGAATTTGGCATATATGTAAACTCAAAACAAGTTTTAAAAAAAGTGGCATATGTCATCTCAAGATCTATATATAATATACATGTTGAATAGCTAAGTATCAATCCCTAAATGTATCAATCTCTAGAAAATTCTAATCTTGTGTTGGATCATCAAAATCGAGCCTCCTTGAAGTACTTGGTGGCTCTGAATTTTTGCTACACAATAACAATTTAAACCAAAAATTGGGTTAATTATATCAATGGTTGAAAAGTTCAACTTATATACTATAATTTAGAATTGTTAAATTAACATCAAAATTAGTATATTGAACTATAATATATCTAAAATGGAATTCTTGATTACCTCAAGTATTGCTCTTTTTTTTCCAAGATGTTTTGCATATGGTTGTCCTGTAGGACGATCAAGAGTCTAAACATATTGAAATGGTTGAGGATTTTTCACATTGTTGAATCGAGAAAAGGACTATACTAGTTAAAATAAAATTGATATAAATTAATATATAATTGTTGAAAAATAATCATAAACTAAACATATATCTACTCATATCTAAATGTATATATCTACAATATAAAATAAACATATACCTCTTATGATTCTTGTTCTCTTGTTCTAGAATGGCTCATGATGGATGAAGTAGCTAAGATTGTTTCCTATATAAAAAAATGACAAGAGTTTAAGACTATAAATGCAAATGTATATCTAATAATAATGTTGAGAATATAAAAGACATATACCTATTGTGATGCTTCTTCCAATGCATCAGAAAAAGTCATCGTGGATGTAAAAGTACCAAGTTGTTGCATAAAAAGACAAGAATATGTAAGACTATCAATCTATGTGCATGTATAATCATAATAGATTTGAAAAATTAACATCTAAACCATAATTTAAATGATATATATATACAATAAAAAATTGTAAACATGTATGTGTTAAAATGTATACCATGTAGTTACTCTCTGGGCCAAATGAAATGGTCGTATGTGTACCCTATTGGACTTAAGAAATTTGATCCTCTAGTAAAAACTATTAAATCTAGCACATAAATATACAGTAGTGTAGTTTTGAAAAAAGGGTCCTTTGACATTTTTCACACTGGTTTGGGTCCTCCTTATGGATTTTGGCTTAATGTTGCCTTGATTTAATGGTGTAATCTAGATAACACATTCACATCAGGTTTTGGGCCCTTGTGAACTAAAAAGATTCAAGTGGTACCTTATGTAAGTGTTATAAAGTGTTGTAACACACTTTCACACTTTCCTAGGCTTTTCATTAATAATTGGACTTTCTTATGCATTAATTGGCCCCATTTTGCATCCACGGGCCTTACTTATGTGTATTTTTTAGAATAATCCCGATAAACGTCATTTAAAGCATCAAAATCTTGAAACCCACCTTAAATGCCTAAGGTGGAATTCATTTTCCATTCCAAGCAAATGCTCCCCCTTAGGTGGGACCCATTCACCCAGACTGGTGAATGAGTCCCCTTTAGCTCAAAATTCAAATTTAATTCAAAATTATGGTGGGTTTTTATTCTCCAATATCTAAGGTCGTCTTGTGATGTAATTTTGGGAATTATTGCATAATTGAGTATAAATACAAGCTTCTTTCTCTCATTTCATACTACCTAACCTAGTGTGTGAGGTAAAATGTGTAAAAGAATAAAAAAATTCACACAAGCAATGAAATGTATTACATGAGAGAATTGAATCATAAACTAATCTAATTGCAAACAAATCAAATTCTCCAAAATTGTTCCATTGTTCTCTATTCTCAAGGATCCTTTAAATCATTAGTGCTCTCAGATTTTGTATATGCACTATGACTGGTTTGGATGACAACCTAACAAACGAGATGTTGTAGAATGAAATAATCTAAGTTCCTACATGATATTGAATGATGAAAATGATAATTGTAATATTGACAATGGATATGATACTAAATATTATGATACAAATGTTCTATAAAAAACTAAGGTGATAAATACAATGCAACGATGAAACTAAGCCATGATTCTAAACTAGAACGATAATTCTAAATGCTAAATGCTAAATGCCTAAATGCTCTATTCCTCAAACTCTAAATGCTCAAATATTATTTCTGCATAATAAGTTTACTCAAATATGGGATGTAAAATGTTGTTGAATGGGTTTGTATTTATAGGATTTCCAAAGCATTTTGTGATGTGGCAGCAATCAATGGCCAAGATTTCAGTATGAGAGATGAATGGTGGAGATGGAATAAGTTAGAAAGAAGCATGGAGAATGTTCCCTTGACCAAGGGCAACATACCAAGTCTATGAGGGAATAAAATATGTGAAAGAGCCAAGTGTCCAAAGTGTGTTTTGGAATTGGTTGAGAATAATGCAATTTAAATATTAGATATATTTAAATTCATGTGGCACTTGATGATGTGGCAAGAGGAAAAATTGTAGACATGTGCTTAAATTCAAATTTGGGATTTAAATTTAGTGAAAATATTATTAATTAAATAAAACAAACTATGTGAATTTGTTTATTTAATTAAAATAGAAGAATGTGATTTTACATTGAAGAATTAGAAAAGTGTGAACTATATAAATAAATTTGGAATTTATTTATAAGTAGATGAATTAAAGGGGTTCATTAATTAAATAACTTGTATTTAATTAATTAATTGTCTTGACCGATTTTATGTGTATACATTTTTCCCCTCTTTTAAGTAATGTGTTTAGATGTTGCTTCAAAGAAAAATTTGTTGTTGATGTGGAAAAAAAAATTTGATGCCTGAGATGCGAATTTTTAGGTGATGACAAATATATGCCCCCTCGAGAGATAAATCGATGAATTTTTGAATTTTCAGAATTTTTTGAAAATTTTGAAAATTTTGATGATATTTCGATGATTTCAAAATTTTACAATTCAACAATGATTTATCTCCCAAAAAATGATGTTTAAGCCACTAGTTGATGGAATGATTAATTAAGCCCCTTTGAAAAATAAACTAAATCAATCCTATAAAATCCCACTTAATTAACCTTAAAAAGGGTAAAAAGGTGATTTAAAACTTCGTTTGTGCATTTGCAATTTGGAAATTGAGAGTGATTGAGTGATTGAGCCACTTTGGAGCAAGATGGCGATTCCTTACCATATATGTCGATTTGAGCACGTCAGATGTCACAACCACTCAAGAATGTACAAACCTCCGATATGTACCCCGAAAAACCTCCTTGTAAATTGTGCAATTCATTTTTCTCTCATTTTTTCATGTTTGAATTCATATTTAAATGTTCTAGTGCATAGAAGTACCAATGTAACACATAGCATAACTATTATAGCACATACAATATATTATCGCTTAGGGTTTGCATTGTAGCACATTTATAGCGAGATTTAGCACATCGATAGATTTAGCACTTAGAACTAGACATTTAGCGCATCTGATAACTATTCTATTGCATAAGATATATTAGCATGTGGGTAATGTAGTTTAGCGCATTGAGTCAATTTTATTAACACATTGATAGAGGGGTTTAGTGCATTGATCAAATTTGGTGGCACATTGGATAATTTAGCTCATTGAAACCCTATTATGGTGCATCCATGAAATTTTCTAGCACATAGAAAGATTGTTTTAGCACATTGATGAGATTTAGACTAGAATGATGGATTTTAGATTAGACTCCCTGATTTTGATGATTTTTGACTGTGTCAGCTATCGATTTGATGTTGTTTGATGATGTTGATAGATTAGATGTTTATTGATCTCATGATAGGTGAAATGCAATGATTGATATTGATAATTGACCTCATGATAGGAAAGGATCAATGATATTTTGATTGATAAACCTCATGATAGCCGGGGTTTAATGATATATTGATTGATAAACCTCATGATAGGTGAGGTTGAATGATAGATTGATTGATAAACCTCATGATAGGTGAGATTTAATGATAGATTGATGCTCATGAGATTTGATCAAAGTCTCACTAGAGCTTATTAGGTTGATAGGTTGACTGATGTTGATTGATTGATAGGTTGATTGATGTTGATTGATTGATTGGCTGATTTTTGATATTGTATGATGATAGGAGCCTTTGACAGTCCTACAAATTTGGGAGCACTTCCCGAGGACATGGGAGTTGATTCCACACCTGGTGTCAACTGAGGTAGCCATTATTGCATGATGCAGATTGTCCTCTCTGATAGATATGCCCTAGATTAGGATTAATAGGGGTCTCTTGACAACTTTAGTAGAGAGGTGGCATAGTGAGCATAACACATTTCACTTACCCACTGACAAGATGACAGTTACACCAGAGGAAATGTATCAAATTTTGTGGACAACTATTGTTGGAGAGCTGGTACTATATGATTCTACTGAGCAGGGTGAGACTAATGCACTTCACAGAGTATTTGAGGATAATCAAATATGTGGCTATGAGATTCCCTAGAGAGAGATGGTTGATGCTTATGCTACATTGCAATGTTTACATGCTAGATTTATTGAAGGGTTCCTTTGTCCTGACCATAGGTCAAAGTGACTTTCAGTTGGATGGGGAAAGATTCTTGAGAGCATGATTTCCTAGGGTATCAGATATGCATGGGGATGTTGCATGCTTACCCATTTGTACGATGATTTGCACCAAGTTGTCTACCTCTAAGGGGCCACTTTGTCAGCAAGGGTCACATTGCTTCAAATATGGGTGTGGGAGCATATAGTGGTTACTCATCCAATAGCAGATAGATAGCGACCAACCATGAGACTATATTTTCATGCATACACAGGTCTAGTTGCTCAGCCTAGGCTGGGAAAACTGGAATACTAGAGAAGATTACTTGATGATCTAAAGATAGTGACATGGTGGCCCTACCTTGATTGTGAGTAGTGGTCGGAGGACAATACCAAGAAGCCATTTATGTGCCAGTCTTTTTACTTGATTGGCCAGGCATGATTCATCATTAAGCGATTCTTGTTGTTGAGGGTACTTAGGTAGTATGGCATAGTGCAGGGGATGCCTCAAGGAGTGGTACATTATGCAAAATGACAGATTGATGTGATAGAGTGGGGGATGTGCTTATCATATGATGCTATAGTTTAGGAGTATCAAGGTCTATAGGCCATTATTTGGGATATTCATCCAAAGATTATTGAGGCTCTGATATCTAAGTATGTACAATACGTCTTCTTACATGCATTCCCATGGATTTTGAGTCCAGATGAGCTAGTGTCATTGCTAGATGATGAGGAGAGGGAAGTAATACATGGACATGGATGGAGGAGAGATAGAGGAGATGATGATGAGGAGGAGGAGGTGGAGATTAGTGATGACAGTGATGGAGATGGAGATGATGGAGATAGTGATGGAGGTGATGATGACGGAGGCAATGAGGGTGGTGGAGGTCCAGTTCTTGATGTTCGAGACTTCAGAGTGCTATGGAAGAGGTGATCCTTGGTAGTTGCAACACAACAACATGTAGAGATCCAACTTCCCTCACAACAACAACAGACTCATATTGTTGCATTGTAGGTATAGGTTTAGACATTGTAGGGTCAGCTTGACAAGTGCAGGGATTGCTAGCATAGACACAGGGGCAGATACAGGAATGGGCACAGGTGTAGGCTCAGACATAGGCACAAATTTAGTGGAAAATTGTTGTACTCATGGCCGAGATCCCCTAGATAGCTTGAGACCATAGGTTGATTAGGTAGAGGCCAAAGCTGAGAGACTACAAAGAACTATTGAGGGTACCTCGACAACAAAGCACTTCATAGAGGTACAATGCTTTGCCATAGAGGAAAAGTTCTATAGGCTAAAATATCATGAGGTTGTTCCACCAGAGTGTCAAGAGAGCTATGCATAGTTTTCCAATCATACACATACCAGGACTACTAGCAGTGGTGTGACACAAATGCTTTCAAGAGATTCAAGAGATCTTGGTGCAGGTTCGTCTAGTGGGGGAGGCACTAGTCTAGTGATGCTGACACCATCTGGAGGGAGCACGACATAGCTTTGATATATGATGACCAATTTGTTGTATTTTGGGGTATGATGTATACTTCTTGATTCAATTGAGACACTATGATATACTACCATTTTTTACATTGATGTGTCTCTTTATACCTTTGGATATCCTCGTACACTTTGACATTATGATTTTGAGGTTATATGATATGTGGCGATGATTATTGATCTATGTTTTAATATGATTTATGATGGATTCCTATGATGGATGCATTTTATTTTTTCTTTATGATGTTTATGTGATGTTCTATATGATGATGGTATGATATGCTATGGATGAAAATAATGAAACATGCATTATGATTCTATGATACTTTATGAGTGATTCCTATATGATACATGTGATGGATCTTATTATGCCAATGAAATGTGATGAATTTTATGTTTTTGTACTTTTCTAATGAAAATAGAGGATGAAATGAATGGATGAATGTATGATAATGTTAATTCACAAGTGAATGGATAGATAAAATGATCATATGATGGTGCATAGTTCTATGTGTTTATGATGTTTATATGATGCTTATATGATGCTCATATGATGATTATGTGATGCTTATGTGATGCTTATGTAATGATTATGTGATGTATGCAATGATGATATGATAATGCATGATTGATGATTCTATATGCCTTATGGATGATGTTTTATGCTATGTGAGATGGATTTGATTATGTAAATGATGTATGATGTTTATGTACGCTCATGTGATGATTATATTGATCCAACTAGTCCTTTGTTAGTCTTGGATTTGAGTAATAACAAATTCACAGGTTGTATTCCATACATCCTGGAAAATCTATCTTCACTACTAGTTTTAGATGTTCATAACAATGGCACTATATCTTTATAGGGAAACCTGCTTACCAATCATGTTCCTCAACAACTTTTTCTTCTTGGAAATCTTACTCTATTGGATATGTCTTTCAATCTTCTTAATGGACTATTTCCTTAATCCATTAATAATAGATTAAATGATTTTGATTATGCAAGTGAGATGGAATGTACTTATTTTTGTGTTTTATGATGTGGATATTATGATGTAATGCATGGCTATATGAATGATGTGAGAATGCTATCTAATGTATGCAAATGATGATGCAACTGATTATGCAACTATATGAGAATGATATGTTTTTGGTTAATGTCAAGTGAACTCAATCCATTAATGATAGAGATAACATCGATGAGAAATTATTTCAGCCTTGGAAAACCCATAAATACAAATGCAACACTGATATGAATGCAATCTACCTTAACCATGCAAATCTAATATGCAAAGGTTCTCATCGTAACAATCGATTTGTTATGATTTTTATCATCATTGAGCTTTCAAAATGTTGAAAGTGAGTACAAACATCGATGGTATAATTAGACCACGATGACCTTAGTACTACTTCTATGATTTTTGATATTGCAAGTTAACACAAGCATCTAGGTATAATTAAACTTAGATGACTTGAGCATTGCTTGCATAAACAGAAAAGAGTTAACTATTTTCCTATACAAATTCAGAATGTCATCAGTGATACTTTGTAGAGCACATCTTGTGAAAATTTGCACAGTAGTAATGATCAACTCATAGACAACAAAAAAAGAAAAATAATACTCCTTCCTAGTTCCTCTAGTTCAATACATCATTGAGTTGCTCCAAAGATATGATAACACAGATCAAAGTACAACAGTTAAACATTCATGCCCGTATGATAAAGCCATGATTCAGAAATAACATCATCCATTTAAAGGTTTTTTTCATTCAATTGATTCAGTTGTTTGATATGGATGGTTGATGTGTTATTGATTGTGATTGACGTTCAATGTTGGGTTGCACTATGATCATTGTGTTTGTTGTGTTTTCCTACTGCTATTTTTATGTTGGTTTAAGCTCAAAGTTTTATTGCCCCCAGTGAGTTCAGGATTTTTCCACCAATCTAGGGTGAGACATGACTGTGATGCCTGGATATATACATGAGGCTTTCCGATGATAGGCATATTCATGATGAAAGAAAAAGGCAAAAGTGAATGGTCGACATGCTCAAATTGATGGAAAAGCTAATCTATCAAAAATAGCACCTGTTGTCAGGTTTTCACTACTTGTTTTTATTGCACCATTTTAGATTTTATGATTTTTTTAATTTTTTTAATTTTTTAATTTTTTTTTTGTATTTTAAATTTTTTTTTTTTTTGTCACCAAGACACTTGTTTGTCAGGTTTTCATTAGGGTAATGATTTTTTTTATGACATATTATGATGTTTTTGTATTTTTTCAGGAATTTTTTCGATGCACTAGTTGATACAGGTGTAGAATTTCTTGAGATGAGAGATTCATCAAATAGATCCCCTTCAGGTGTAGACAGCTAATATGCTCCTGATCCAAACATTGATACAACGACAAAGGGACCTAGCCAGTTTGGTTCAAATTTCCCCTTCTTCTCTCGATCCTATTGATTACGGGGATTTTCTTTCAATACCAAGTCACCCACCTAAAATGTTCTTGGTTTGACCTTGTGATTGTAACTTCATGGGGTATGTGTAGGATCACAATGGGCCAAAAAGTGGTGATATGATGGGTATATGTTAGGGTATGTGGATGATGACTTATTTCTACCCAAAATTGATGAAATGAAAAGGGTTTTTAAAGGAGATTCTCAAATTTCCACCAATATAAATTATGCTTTACTTTGAATTTAATAAATAATTATTATTCATTTTCTATTTGAATTACAACTAAAGTCCTAATTGATAGGCTAATTGAAAAACATCTATAGCTTTCAAACGATATCACATTTTTTGAATCCAAAACATGTGTCACATTCTATGCTTTGCATACTATAGGATTAAAAAAAAAAAATCATGAAGTTTTGACCAAGTTAAGGTGGTCAGACATATGAGTTTTTATATTTTTTAAAAGTTTTAATAAAAAAATCATAATTAATTATTTACTTGGAAAAAAATTAAAAAAAAATATGCATCACATCGGGACATGAGTCCTCTACTTATATCTAAAATATTATAAAAAAATATTATCATTTTATTGTTGTTAGGGTGGTCAGATAGACACGTACTTCTTATTTTTTCCCTAAAATTTAACTACTACTCCATTGAAATTTCAAATTTTCACCAAAAAGATTTTTTTTAAAAATAAACCTAGTAGTTTAGAAACTACATTCAATTTTCTATAGATTCTATTCTTATATATTTTTGAAATAATATAGATAACTTATTCAATTTTTTATGTCAAGTTTCCTAACTTTGATTTTTCTGAATTTTTTGCCACTTAAGGGCCTATTTTTTCCATGATAATCTTGCACATACCCTGTGACATCCTTTGTTGATAAGATTTCAGGTGATCAACTACTTGCTGATGACACTCATCCAAAAATTCCAAATCTTGTAGCCTAGACACATGATAATCTTCATCTGAAATGATCCCCTTTAGTGACACATGGAGTGATGGTAGCTCAACCTCAATAGGTAAAATGGCCTCTGATCCATAGACTAGAGAATAGGGTGTGGCTCCTTTCAGGGTGTGGATACTGGTTCTATAAGCCCATAAAGAAGGGTTCAATTGAATGTGCCAATCGCGTCCAACATTGTTGACAGTTCTCTTCAATATTTTTAGGATGGTTTTGTTTGAGGCCTCTACTTGGTCGTTGCCTTGGGGATAGTAAGGTGTAGAGAACTAATGTTGGATATGAAATTTCTCACAAATTTTTTGGACATCCTGATTCTTGAAAGGTCTATCATTTTCTATGATAATGGACTGAGGAACTCCATAATGACAGATAATATAATTCAGGATGAAGGATGCAATTTATTTTCTTGTGATGGTGGTTAGAGGAACAACTTCAATCCACTTCATAAAATACTTTGTGGTTGTGATGATAAACTTGTGTACATTAGAATATGATGGATGAATTTTTCCTACAAGGTCTAATCCCCATTGAAAAAAGAGTCATGTTGATGTGAAGGGTTGTAGTTCTTGTGATGGTGCATGTATCGGGTTTCCATGGATTTGAAATTTTTGGAACTTCTTGACATATTGAAATGACTCCTCCATATTTGGCTAGTAATACCCCAATCATAGGAGTTTCTTAGCTAAATTTAGGCCACTTGAATGTGTGCCACAGATACATTCATGAACCTCACATAAAGATGTTTCAACTTCATTACATTCAAGACACCGAAGGAGAGTACAATCAAGACCTCATTGATAAAGTACATTGGCTATCGAGGTATGTCAAGCTTCTTATTGAATAAAGTTTCATTTTTGGTTTTGGGATAAATCAAGCGAGAGGGTATTGTCTTTTAGATAGGTGTATATTTTCCCATAGAAAGAAGCATTGACCTCGACTAGATGGCATATGACTTGGGATTCAGGGTTATCATAGGAGGGGTTCAACAATCATTCCACCATGAACTCATAATGGGCTCGTTTCTTAGGAATCTATAAGAGAGAGGCAATGGTCACCATAGCATCAAAAAATTTGTTGTCACCTCTAGGAATCTGCTCAAATTTTATCTCCAAAAAGTACTTTTTAAACTCATCAATCAATCTTTTAAATGGCATCATTTTATCATCTTTTGTTTGGTAATCATCATTCACCTAATTAATGACTAGTTGGGAATCACCATAGACATGCAACTCTGTGATCTTCCATTTGACTACCACTTTGATTCTAATGATCAATGATTCATACTCTATTGTGTTGTTAGTTTAGGGAGACATTAACATGTAGGACTTTGGAATGGTGTGTCCTTGAGGCGTGACAAATAATATTCTTGAGCTTGATTCATGTTGCGTATAAGAGCCATCAAAATATAGCATCCACTGTTGTGTTGACACTATAAGGACATCGACATCTATAAATTCAATGCTCATCGAGTGATCATCTTGTAGTGGTGCTTCAGCTAGTTGATTTTCTATGGCTTGACCTTTTATTGCTTTCCTGTCCACATACTGGATATCAAACTCACTCAATATCATTACCCATTTGGCTAGTCTTCCTATCAAGGAAGCTTTTATGAGTAAATACTTTAATGGATCAAATTTAGCTATGATTTTAATGGTGTGAGTCAGCATGTAATGTATTAGTTGTTGAGTAGCAAATACTACTGCCAAACAGGATTTCTCAATAAAGGTGTAGTTGATCTCGTAGTTGTTCAAGGTTCTGTTGATGTAATAAATTTCCCTCTCTTTCCCTATTGAATCTTCTTGTGGTAGTAGAGCACCCCAAGATACCTTTTTCATTGCAATGTAGAGTAATAATGGCTTTCCTTTAGTTGGTAGTACCAGTATGGGAGGTAACATCAGATACTACTTTAGTTGATTAAAATTTGCTTCAAATTTTTCATCCCATTTGAAAGAAACATTATTTTGTAATAAATGATTTAAAGGATGAATTTTATCTACCAGTTGTGTGATGAACCTTTGGATAGATTGGAATCATCCTTGCAAAGATCTGAGTTGGTTGATATTATTAGGAGGAGGCATCTCCATGATGGATTTGAATTTTACAGGATCCACCTCAATGCCTTTAGGTGATACAATATATCCTAAAAGTTTGGCCGATCTCATGACAAATACACATTTCTTGGTATTTAATGTCATATTGAATTTTTCGAGTCTGGTGAAGATCTTGCCTAAAATTTCCAAATTTCCCTCCCTAGTGAATGATTTTTCTAACAAGTCATCTACATAGTCTTCCATAAAGGTGTGTATAATGTCATGGAAGATAGTGGTCATCACTCTCTGATAGGTAGCCCCAACATTCTTCAACCTGAAAGGCATGACGTTCCAACAAAAAGTACCCCACGAACATGTGAAAGTAGTTTTCTCTTGATCTTCAGGTGCTATATTTATCTGATTGTAACTAGTAAACCCATCCATGAGTGAGATAATTTGGTGTTCAACTGTCAAATCTATGATGATGTCAATGTTAGGTAAAGGAAAATCATCTTTCGAGAAAGCCTTGTTACGATCCTTGAAATCTATATATATCCTAATGCTTTTATCTAGTTTTGAAACTAGCATAATGTTGGAGATCCATTCAACATAATCAATAGGAGAGATAAATCTGGTATCCAATAGTTTCTTCAATTTGGCCTTCACCAAAAGAGCAATGTGTAGATGCATTTTTCTAAATTTTTGCTTCATTGGCTTTACTCTAGGTGATAGTGATAATTGATGCATGATAAGTTTTGGATCTATGCCTAGCCTATCAACGTAAGACCAAGAAAAGTTGACTTGTCTCTCCTCAAAGAACTTAGTGAAGCTTGGTTTTTCCTCCTCTATCATGGATGATGCTAGATGTGAGTTCTTCACTGTTTCATCTATGCCAATGTTGACAAACTATGTAGGTTCAATCAACACTGAAAATATCTCATGATAGTGTTCGGGAAGAGTGTCAAATATTCCATCTCTTGGTGCCTCAAAGAGGTTTTCACCTTGAGATGCACTCTTTATTTTTACTTTTTCTTGATCTAATACTACCATTAAATGATTTTCACCATTAGATCTATTTTTTATATTCATTTTGTAGCTGGAAGATTTGGCACTCTCCTTGTCTAAAGACTCATTATGAGATTCGTTGGTGGAACATGTTTCAGGATTGTTAGAGCAAAGGAAGTTCACAATGGCATCATCATTTGGAAAGACATGTATGTCAAGCAACTTAGTTTGGTCCCAGTCAATCAGTTTAGGGTGTACCAATGGAAAGGAATCATCGGATTGGCTAAACTCAAAAGGGGTAAGCGTCATGATGGCAACATCGTCAAAGTGTTTGATAGAAATATCGAGGTCTATGATGTTACTCTCTTCTAAAGTAGCTATCTCGCTTGAAGTCTGATCATCTTCATTTGAGTCATTGATATGTTGTGATCCAATTTCAAGTAGTATATAACTAGAGCTTTTTCCCTCCATACATGTTGGTGTATACTTTTGTATCACATCAATTTCCTTTTCATGACA
>VDFB02024034.1:0-51271 GCA_007258455.2 Sequoia sempervirens
GATCAACCCTAACAGGTGCGTTGACGCTCTGGCCAACTGACTCTCTCCGTGGAGGCTGAATATTATCCTGTACTACTTGCACCTGATTCAGTGCATTTCTCTGATCAGCAAATAAAGAGACCTCCTGTATACTTGGAGAACGTGTCTCCAATGGTGATGCAACTGTAACTCGTGGAGGCTCTGGCTGAGTAGGCCCCTGTCGAACTAATTCTTTCTTCCTGGACTCTGGGCCTCGTGTAATCTGTTTCTTTCTGCCAGTAGTGGGCGTCCTGTGATCTCCCATCAAATTGTAAGTCAAGGCAATTGACCTACTCTTCAACCTGTTTACTCGCCTATCAACCCAGGCTCTGGTGAATGTCAGGACGAGGATAGAAAGCGTGTCCAAATCTGCAATCTCAGGCTCTGACCAATCTGGAGGTGGAAGTGGAGTATCTCTAACAGCTACATAATCCGGATGGACAACGTCCATATCCTCGTTCACCTGGTCTGGAACCGGCACCACTTCACACTCCCTGATCAAAGTAATAGGCAACCGGGAAAACATCATTTTCCTTACTTCAATTTCATCAGCTGCATCAGCCCAATAATCCTTTATGGTGGCCTTATGTTTAAATTCTTCCGACAGTACCCACTTGATGTTATGATGTGGATCATAGTGCTGTCGGCTAGTATGATATCAGAAATGATAAAACTGAAGCTCACTTTCAGCCTCTCTAGCTGCCTGTATCGAGGGACACACCTCATCCGAGTTGCCCATGACAACTGGAAATTCTATTCCTCCCTTCTTCTAATATTTTTGGATTTTATCATAGGCAAGCAGTTGCCTAGATATCTCTAGCATTAAAATCCTATCTGTTGGGTATTTAGGCAGCCTATATGGGTACGATGAAAAACCTTGCAGCCTGATATAAGAAAATTTCGGAAACTGTATGAACCAACACCCATACCTTTCAATTAGCTCCTGGGCTTCCCTCAAGATTCTGTGATGTAATCGCTCCTGAAGCAGCCTCGTAATATACATGGTGAAAGAATCGTTGACATGCTTGTAGTGAGTTGTGCTTGACAGGTGCAACTGTGGACACGCATCATGGATCTTGAATTGATGAGAGCCACAACCAATAGGCTCCTTGTAAGAGATCCCCCTGTACTTCGTCATCTGTGCCAACATATAGACAATTTAGGAGCTCATATAAAATGTCTTTGTCCTTCGAAGGCTCAGGAGCTGCTCATGTAGATTATCACTGGTCATCTCGGCCCAATTGACATAATCCTTCCCCTCCAACACGAGGTTGATGTAGTAAAACATCCAAGGCTCAAAAATGAAGGACTGTGCACAGCCTCCAACCCTGCTCAGCATCATGATGAGATCACAGTATTCTTGTTTCAAGTCATCCGCTATGATCTGCTTGGGCAACTTCGCACGAGAAGGCTTGGGAGTGCTCATCCAATGAGTGTTAATTGTCTCCGTGCACCTCTCAAATGCAGAAGCATACATCCGCTCAGCCCGCTCTCTGGATTTGTAAACCATGTTTCTGTGCACCGGGATCCCGAAAGCTTCACCAATGGCCGCTGGAGTAAGATTAGCAAGCACTTGGCCATCAAGTGACATGATCGATCGATGTTCCTTCTCATAGCAATTGGCGCACTCCATGATCAGCTCCGAACACTGAATAGCTGGTGGGAAACCAGCAGCTGCATATAACCCACTTCGAACAATATTGTGTGAAGTGGTTGAAGGCCGATGACTTCCAATTCCTAGCATTCTACTTTTGAAGGCCTCCAGGTTGACGGAACCCAGGTTGGTGTCTGTCAACTTGCCCAACTTTGAAATGAACTTTGATTCCGGCATGAACGTCTTACTCAGCTTCTTGATCACAGCTTGCCTGGATGCACCATTGTCCTTTCCAGTTGTTCTTGCCTCAGCCATCTGCAAACAGTAAACATTCATTAGCAATTTAATTTATAAAAATAAAATAAGACATTGCATAGGGGCTGCAGTCGACTTCTAGAAGCTGCAATGACTTTCTTATTTGCAAACCTCAGCTTCTTCTTCTTCAATAAATTCGAACTTCAATACTTAGAACAGATTTCTAAGTGGACTTTAGTAACTTCACTTCACTACTCTCAATCAGCAATTTGAACTTCTATAACTTCACACCAGCAATCAGCAATCAGCAAATTCACACTTTGAAAGCTCTCAGCAATTCACTTCACTTCAAGGCGTCCCCTCCAACTGGCAACTTCAATTTTAGCAAGGAATCAAGCTTCAGCCACTACACTAGCAAAGTCGTACCTTCTTTAACCAGCAAGTGCGCACCTCACAAGCAACTCAAGGCGTCCTCCTCAGCAACCTCAGCAACTTCAAATTTAAACTTCAGCAAACTTCGAATTCTTCAAGCTTTCAGTAACACCAAGCAACAATCCTTGCTTAGAGCAAATTCGACTTCTTTCAGCTGTGAAAACAAGTGAGAAACTTCTTCATTTTATAGCTCAAAATCAAATTCTAGAAGGAGCCAATTTAGTCAGTGCATTAAACTTCCACTACTCCACTTCAAGAATTCGAATTTCCCTCTCTGGTGTTTCTGACACTTGTCTCTCGACGTCGGGAATCTTGCTCTTCTAGAAACTTGACTTTGACTGGCATCTTCGAATTTATTTTCGAAAAATTTTAATTTAAATCCATCTTTTTAATTCACCAGCCGGAGCTTAGTCACTTGAAGTTCGAATTTAACTCGTCATCACCTCTAGAAAATTCATCTTCGAAGAATTCCATCAAAATCATCTAGGCAACTCATCTTGAATTCATCATCCGGAGAAATTCACTTTGAAAAATCATTCTATTCAAATTTGCCTTAGAGGATTTTAAAATTTCCTTTAAAAAAACTCACAATTTGAGCACTGATTAAATTCTCCACTGAAAAGGTGTTGGCGAAGTGCGGAAGATCTAGAAATCCATCTATCATTGCGAATGTTCAGTACCCAGAAGAGAATTTTCTTCAGAACGCCTCGAATCCATGGGTACCCAACGAACGGGTTCATTTAATTTTTTAATTTTGAACCTTAGAAAATATTATTCTATCAAATTTAAATCCATTCTTCGCCTGTGATCATCCTGTGTTGCTCCAACTTGAAGAAATTTGAATTCATCTTGCATTATCATCATCCCCTAACTTCATCGCTGAGAAAATTTGCTCGCACTTCGAAAAATCTCACCACCTTGGGCTCTAGGCGTATTTCCTAAGGAGAAAATGATTTGCCTTAGAAAATATTTTAATCATCCCTTGGAAAAATTTTGCCTTGGAAAATTTTATATTTGTTTGCCAGTGAGAAAAAGCATCAACTCCCCTCAGAAAAAATTTCGTTCACGCCTGGCACACTTGATTTGCCACTCACCATTTTGTATTTAACTTCACACTTGCAAGGCAATTTTATTTAAAATCCTAACGCCTTAGAAAATATTTTATTTTATTTTGCTTTTACTCAACACCTTAGGCGCATATGGAAATATTCATCCTTGCCTTTGAAATTTTTTTTACACTTAGCAAGTTACCTTACTTCATCTTTCACCTCTGACTCTAGGCGCATAACTCACTTAGCATTTTATTCTCAACACCTCACACATATCACTTCACCATGCCTTAGAAAATTTTCACACTTCACACACCCTAGGAAATTCTCCAACACCTTATAACACTCATCATCCTTGGCGCATATAGCATTTGAGGAGGAAATTTAAAATCACGCCTAGGGAAGCATCTTCAACACCCTACGCCTAGCATTTACCTCACATTGACCACGCCTTGAGGTATTTTCACTCACCTTTCACCTCACTTACCACCTTCACTTACTTTTACCCTCCTAACTTGGGCGCATTTGAGCTTGACAAGAGGACGACTCTTCAGCTTCCGTTTTTTGTCCTCACTTGAGCTTGTTTGGGCGCATTTTACCTATTGAGGAGGACGAACTTCCTTTGACTTGTTGACTTGCTTCTAACTTGAGCGCATTTCTATTTATGTGAAGGATAAAAATGTTGACTTTGCTTTGACTCATTTCATCTTTGGGCGCATTTTAGCCTAGCTGGTGGATAAACTTCTTAGCACGCCTTGGAGTGACCCTTCGCCTTCCATTTTTTGTCTTGACATGCATGTATTTGGGCGCATTTTACCTATGGAGGAGGATAAAAAGCTTTGACCTCTTTGACTTCTTTGTCTTTTGGGCGCATTTCACCCCTGCTGAAGGATGGGCGCATTTGGAGGGGTGAGGAGGATATCCGGACTTAGAAAAATTTTCAACTCCTTCCTTCTTCAAGTTGGGCGCATTTCCCCATGCCTGCAGGATGAAAATTGTTGACTTTCTTTGACCACTTGTGCCTTGGGCGCATTTTGCCCCTGATGAAGGATGAACTCCATACTTAGAATTTTTCTGAGCTTGGCATATGCTTGAAGGCGCATTTAGGCTAGGCAGAAGGATGAAAAGGCGTTGACTTTCTCCAGTTTAGGCGCATTTTGGCCTGTGTGAAGGACGAGCTTCACTCTTAGAAATTTTCATGCCTCCTCATCAACTGGGCGCATTTTGCCATGACTGCAGGATGAAGTTCCAGACTTAGAACTTTCATCGTTTTTCGCCAGTATTTCATGCCCTGCTATTTATAGTAAGCCTTCTCAATTTTGCACTTCTGAAGCTCGGAACGACTTGAAATTTTGCACACTGCATCCTTATCATCTTGTTGTCCTGTCGACACTACCATTTTTAGTCACCCTGCTATTTTTAGCCCATTTCTGAAGGTGGTTTACTATAAATAGTAAGCTCTTGTTTCTGATAGCTCCATTGCTCCGATTGACTTGAAATTTGAATGAGGCGCTCCTCACCACGTGACCTTACTGCTGACGCTGACGCATGCAGCTAAGTTACTATTTTTAGCCTGTTTCCAAATTTACTTACTATAAATAGTAAGTGTTCCGTTTGACTTGAAATTTCACCAGCAGATAGCTTGAAGAATGCTGATCGCGGTGGTTTACACCGGTTTTCAAAAATTTTGACTTTTTACGCCTCTTTTTGGGTCCCAAAGATGGAAACCCTAATTCGCTCTGCATGCATATCAAATGAACTCTGTTTGCTCTCGTTTCTGTGGCACTGCGATCAGCTTGTGATTCCGAACTGCTGGGAAGCGGCTGTTGGGACACACCTGCCAAAAATAGCAAGTTCCTTACTGAGCGAGTATCTCCATTTGCATGTCACACCATCGCGAAGCTCTCGAAAAACCCATCAGGAATCATCCGACATGCAAACCCTAAAATTAGCCCTGGAAGACTGAATTCTGAAAGTTGTCGCCTCGTTTTGCATGTTATATCATCGCGAAGGTCTTGAAAAACCCAGAAGGAATCTGCCAACATGCAAAGAAAAACTCTGCATCTGAACCCTGAAATTTGTGCCGGAAGCCCAACTGCTAAAAATAGTAAGTTGCCTGTTTTCGCTCAAATTTAACCTGTGAGTAGCTTGATATGCCTTGAATGCTGTGTGACTGTCGGAATTTCAAAAATGCTGACAAACTGCCTGTAATTTCACACTTACTAAAAATAGTAAGTATCTCAGAATTCGCTGAAAATCTGCTGAAAGCCTGCTGGAAACACACTGACAACAATGTTAAGTTCAATTTTCAATTTATCAACTTTACTCAACCTTGGACTGACCAGAAATGATGAAACCCTAATTTTCAGACTTGGCCAATTTCACATTTAAACTCACTGATGGGCGCAACCCCTCGAAAGGCGGACATCAGAAAAGAGACAGAGTGGGAGAGAGAGAGAAAAACCCAAGCCAAAAGACCGGAATGGAGCAAAAAATTAGGGGGTCCCCATTTTGAATGGGGCGATGTGTGAAAAGGTCACAACACAGACCATATTGCTAAAAATAGCAGGGGTGTTCCGCTGAGTGACTTCACTTACTAAAAATAGTAAGTCAAGAAAATGATGTCCAAACGACTCCGAACGAAAGCCAAGCTAAAAGATTCTGCCAACTGAAGCCAAGCCAAGCCTCAACCAGACCCTCTATCCACCCTATCACCCTACAAGGGTCACATAATAGGCTAATCTCAAGAACGGAGAGATGTCAACTGGAAGGGGACATTACATTATATTCTTTTCTCTTCACAAAAAAGAAACAACAAACTTTAAGAAAACTTATCACAGCAGCCTTGAAATGAAATTGAGAGAGAGGAAATGAAGTTTCCTGAAAGCACAAAGACTTCCGTCACCTCCTCTGGCACGGGAAAACAATCACCAAGCATAAAGTCTTGAAGATCTAAAATCCTATCTACCCTTTTAGAATGATTACCTAATGACGATATACAGCATAAGACATCGCAAAGTCTACAAGTATGATGCACCTATTAATTACTACAAATGGGAATTACTACAAGCATAAAGACTTGCAATTCTTCTCAATTTCTAAATTCAAACTATGAATTCAACCTTCAACATTCACAGCTCAAAGTCTGCAAATATTTCAAGTGAAACTCTCTTTAGCAATTTTCCACAATCTTCAAATAATTACAAAGTAATGCTCCAAAATGACATAAGAACATAATGGATGCAAAGTAGGACTTCAACACAAAGTCTGAAATTTCCAACTCTTTGATATTACTTGAAAAATAACATCTTATAACTATAAAGCTCAAAGCCTTTATGAGTACAAAATTCTGCAAAATTTTCTTGCTTGCCAAAAAGATCCATATTACAATAGACCCTCTCAAGTATTTATAGGAGAGAAGCCTTGAGAAAAAGGTGGGAGGATCCCAACTAACTTGAGAAATTCTCTCAACCACTAACTAACTGCAGTTGACTTATTCAGCATTACAAGTCCTATTGTAATTTGACGTGTAATGTAATCACATGTAATTACATTTTACAAAAATGCAAGTGAAAGGAACACTTGCAATTACAAAATTTGCTTTTACATGTAACTTGTCGAAAACAAAAAACATAAAATAAAGATAAAGTATTATGAGACACTTTTTATTCCATTTCAGTCCAAGCTTTGAAAGACTGAAATTTGTTGATAATTCCTTGCAACTCATCAGGATCAAGGCCTAGCGTGTTCTTGGCTACCGCAACAGTCTTAAGGATTACATCATAATACCTTACTGTTGCTTCTCTGTGTTCTTCAAGAACAATTTGCATTTTATCAAGGATCATTTGATGATTAACAAACTTATGAATTGAATCCATAGTAAATTGTTCTGACTCTAGCTCTTCGCGAAGATTTGTTGTTATCTCGGTAGTAACCACATCAGCTGCAAGTAACTCTCCTTTGTGACTTGTTTGTCATGAGTTCTTCAAGACATTTTCTCAAAACTAGAAAGTATGTCTTGCTCAACCTCACCACTCATTTCTAGCGTAGCTTGATTATCTTTGATGAGATCTTCAACAACCAATGACTTGTTTGTCATGAGTTCTTCAAATTCTACATATTTTTCTCTGTCTGGTATTATTGAATTGCTGCATAGAATCTCTAGCTTGACTTGATCCATCTCATGCCAGATTTTCAAATCTTTTTCAAGTGAATCTAGACTTTGTTTGAAAGCTTCCAAAGTCTGATTCATCTTAACTCTTGGTGCCCTGACAGTACTCAAAATATGTAGTGCCTTCTCAATCACCGGTATACCTTGATCAATCAGCTAAGCTGCCCAAGAATCAACTGCTTTGGCCTTTTGTGCAATTTTCTCCAATTGCTTGACTGATTCTTTAGAGGTAAAAGAAGTTAATGGATTAACTTGCTCTGAAGAGTTTGTTATTTTTTGAATCACTGTGATGAGTTGTGAATTCTTCTCTTTGAGCTCACTTTTCTTTGCTAGTAATTCATCATATCTCTGAACCAATGAGGCTACTGAATCTGTGGCATCATGCATAAGACTAGAATGTGTCTATTTACCAAGTTCAACCTTGGTAAGCCTGTAATCTGATAGCTGCATTTCTTCAGGTGGCTTCTCAACCAACGGCTCAGCTATCTCTGCATACCTCATTTATTTTCATCTATCACCACCCGTGAGACTTTCTTTGCCTTCTTTACAACCCTAGATTTAGATTTTGCAATTTGCTGAAAATCAAACACATCAGGAGAGATTTCCTACTTCTTCCTTTTGGGCGTAATTGAACTCAGCCATGGGGGTAATTCTAATGAGCTCACATTAGAGACAACAACTATGATTTCTGAAGAAACAGGCTCTACCTGTACCATAGTTGTCATCTTAGGAGAAGTAACAGTTTGAATCTCAATAGGCCTTTGCTCAGATGACAACATACGATCTGCCTCTGTCATAAACTTATCAAAACTCAAAGTAGAAGTATCAACCTCAGGGAAAGGAATGTTGGACATGTCCACATAAGAAGGATTATCATCAAAAATTCTTTCCAAGTCTTCATGAGAAGTTCCAATAGGAATCTCCACACTAGCACCAGCAGCTGTACTAGGTTCTGTTGTGACCTTTTCACACATCACCCCATTCAAAATGGGGACCCCCTAATTTTTGCTCCGTTCCAGTCTTTTGGCTTTGTTTTTCTGTTGTCTCTCTCTGTCTCTTCTATCTTTCTGAGGATGTGCTCGTCTTTGAGCTTAAAATTGAAATTTTGGCTAAGTCTGAGCAATTAGGGTTTTGAATCTTTCGGCCAGTTTGAAGTCAATTTGAGTGAGCGAATTGAAGTCTAAGCTTGACATTGCGTCCAGAGCACCTTAAGCTGCTTGTCGGCAAATTTTGAGCTGAAACGAACAACTTGTTATTTTTAGCAGTCCAGGCTTCAGGAGCCAATATTAGGGCTTGCATGTGTGCTTTTTCAATCCATGTCTGGAGATTCTTTTTGGGTTTTTCGAGACCTTCGCGATGATATAACATGCAAGATGAGATGATAACTTTCAGCAATGCTGCCTTCGGAGGCTGTTTTTAAGGGTTGCATGTTGGAGTTTCCAACGCATGTTTGGATATTCTTTGTGGGTTTTTCAGGAGTTTCACAGTGGTGTAACATGCAAACCAAGATCAAGAACTTCTTGCAGTATTGTCTTCAGAGGCTATTTTTAGGGTTTGCATGCAGGATTTTTCAGTGCATGTCAGCATATTCATCATGGGTTTTTCAAGAGCTACGCAGCAAGGTAACATGCAGGCAGAGTTGGTCACTTTTCAGGAACTTACTATTTTTAGCCAATGCACGCATGCAATCCATTTTGCTAGGTTTTTCTGGGTTTTGTGAGATCTCTCGGGCTTTGTGACATGCAAACACATCTAGTAGTTGATTAGTCACTTTTTCAAACACTTAACTATTTTTAGCAGGATCACTCCGGCAACTACCCAGCACTTCAACGTCACGAACAAAGCAACATGCAAAAGAAACAGGGTCAAACGGAGATCATTTGAGCAACATGCAAGTCAAATTAGGGTTTTCAGCTTTGGGACCTAAAATGAAGGGTCAAACGCCAAAATCTCTGAAAACTTATGTATCCCATTGCGATCAGTATCTTCCAAAGAATCCACTAGTAAAATTTGAAGGCAATCTGAGCACTTACTATTTATAGTAACGCACTTCAGAAACAGGCTATAAATATCAAGTCAACGCAAGACACCAATGTAAACAGGCCAGTCAACCCATGAGGATCACGTCAGTCAGATTTCAAGTTAAACGGAGTTGCAGAAGTCTTGAAATCAAGTTGTTACTATAAATAGTAAGTCACCTCCAGAAACAAGCTATAAATAGTAGGTCGACACAAGAGGGCAATGTGAACAGGTCAATTAGGTCATGAGGATCCTATGGTGTAAATTCCAAATCAATCCAAGCTATAGAAGTATGAGAACCTGGGGGCTTACTAAAAATAGAAAGCAGGGCAAGTGAGCTGGAAAAATGGCTAAGGCAGGAGAAAATTCCTCTAGACCCCTCTAAATGCGCCCAGTCTGAAGGTGAAGTGAGGCATGAGAAAAAAATGGCTAAGTCATGAAGAATTCCTCCTCACCCAATGAAATGCGCCTAGAGCTTGGAGGAGGATGGAAAAGTTTCTAAGTTCAAAAAATTCATGTACCACCCTCTAAATGCGCCCTAGTTCCAAGAGGATGTTTGATGAGGAAAATTAACTAAGGCAAAAAAATTCCTCCATGACCCCTTAAATACACCCATGCTCAATGAGGGAGGTTGAAAATGTCTAAGGCAATGAAATTCCTGCCAACCCCTCTAAATGTACCATCATCAAGGAGGGAGCCTGAAAATTTCTAAGTCTGAGAAAGTTCCTCCATGACCCTTGAAATGTGCCCAAGGTGAAGCTGGTTAGAGGATGAAAATTTTTCAAGTGATGGGAAATTCCTGTAGGACCCCCTAAATGTGCCCATCTTGAAGGGTTGACTTGGGAAATGTTCTAAGGCGTTGAAAATTCCTTCATCACCCCTGATATGCACCCAAGAAGAAGGTAGGTGGAGTAAAAGTTTCTAAGTTTTGAAAATTCCTGTGCACCTAGCTAAATGCGCCCAACATGGAGGAGGCTAGAGGAATTTACTAAGTAAAGAAAAGTTCCTGCAGCCCCCCTTGAATGCGCCCTTGTTGAGAATGAAGCTTGGAGAGAATTACTAGGGCGTTGGAAATTCCCCCTTGACCCCTCAAATGCGCCCACCTTGCCATGGAGAATGTTTAAAAAAATTCTAAATGTGAGAGTTCCTCCATCCTTGTCAAATGCGCCCAAAGTGAAGATGGTTGAAAGATAAAAATTTCTAAGTGTGAAATTTTCTCCTGACCCCCTCAAATGCACCCTCATCAAGGAAGGATGTTTGAAAAATTTTCAAAGTCGGGAGAAATTCCTTCTCCCCTAGTCAAATGCGCCCAGTCTAAAGGAGAGATAAGAAAATTTTCTAAGGCATGTATGAATTGGCAAAGAAGAAGTCAAAATGCGCCCAACTTCAAGAGGTGAATTGGAAAATTTTCCTAAGGCAAGGAGAAGTACGCCCAAGGAGGAATGAGGATAAACTTTGATGAAAATATTTTTCTAAGGTACAAAATAAAAAAAAAATTAATGTACCCCTTCGTTTGTATACACATGAATTTTGCATTTTCTGAGGGGAATTTTCTTCTGGATACTGGATATCTTCGACAAGGAGATGATTTTGAAATTTTTCACGCCTCGCCGGAGACTTTAAGATGGAGATTTTACTCAGGCGCCTAGTTGATGAAATTTTCTAGAGAAAATAAATTATTTCTAAGGCAGATGGGTTGGAAATTTGGCTAAGGCAAAAAGGGAATATCATGTTGGTTGGAAAATTTTCTAAGGCAAAGGGATGAAATAAAGTATGCCTAACTCTTTGGTGATAAATTTTGCTATGGGGGCCTAAAAGATAAATTTTGTTGAAATGTCTTATGGGGGAAAGGATGATTGTTGAAATTGTTTGGGGGAGATAAAATTTTCCCAAAGCTCAGGTTGGATAAAAGTTTCTAAGGCACAACTTCAAGGTACACAG
This sequence comes from Sequoia sempervirens, assembly GCA_007258455.2. Lineage (NCBI taxonomy): Eukaryota > Viridiplantae > Streptophyta > Pinopsida > Cupressales > Cupressaceae > Sequoia > Sequoia sempervirens. The sequence goes on from VDFB02024034.1 coordinate 11,480, forward strand.
GAAGCAGAGTATGCCCAAGGAGTATAAGATGGGTGAAATTCTCTAAGACGCGCCATCAGGATGGATGAAAGTTTCTAGGGCATCAAAAATGAGCATCAAGGAGAATACATGGTCAAAGTACGCCTATGATGGAGTATGAAGAAGGCAACCTCTGCTAGAGGGAAATGATGAACCCTATCAAATCCGGAGATCACTCAAACATGGAGATCAGGTAAGTAAGGAGAGTTTATATTATTAAGTGTTCTAATGTTCTTCTCTTTATCTGTTTTGCAGGATGAACGCCGAGGCCAAAGCACGATGACTTGAAGTGATGAAGCAAATAGTCCAAGATGATAAAATCATGAAGGGAGATGTAAGTGTTGGAATTTCTTCTCAAAGACCCAATATGCACTTGACTCAGGAAGACAGGTGGCAAGGAAGAAATGATCGAGTCCACGACTAAAGAATCCCTCAGGATCAGGGATGGAAAAATAATGAAGGCTCAAGCGTTGAAGAGTTGAAGGGTGACAGCTAAGAGGAAGATCATCCTCAAGCACTGAAATGCCCTCAAGACTAAGGAAGAAGTTGAAGCCATGATGATCAAACTCATCCAGTTTGCAGTCAGGAAGAGGAACAAGAACAATGTGAACGCATCTATGGACAAGAATCTTCTAGAAGGATGGTGGACATTAATTGCTCATTTATTACCCCTCTTCTTGGTGGCAGTTTTTAGGGTTAGGGCTTATATGGCTCGATTTGAGCCATCCATCTGATTGTAATCTGAGTCGTCCATTGGACTTGGCCAGCTATATAAAGGGGCATCCCCCCTCATTTGTAATTCATTAGAAATTAGAATAGCAGAGAAGGAATAGAGAGAGATTGATAGAATAGAAGGTAGCATAGTTTGATAGTTTAGCTTAGATTGAAAAGGAAGGAAAGTCTTCCATTTGAATACTTTGTAAGAAGTTGTTGTGAACACTTCCATAATAAAAGAGTTTTCATTGATGGTGATCTCTTATTTTGTTGTGAGTAGCTAGCGAGGCTTCTTCATCCTTCCAATTCACTTAGAATCTTGAAGTAGGATTTTAAAGAAAAGTAGCATAAATTTAATTTCATGCAAGTAGCTAGTAGTTATGGAATGTGTGATGAGCCTAGCCTGAGCTGACTCAAAAACTCATCTTTGTTCCCTTGAAATTTTTTCAAACAATTTGAATGCAACTTCCCAACTTGCTGGTTTGAGTTATCAGTCTGATATGTTCTTTGAAAATTGATGATTGAATGCTTCCAATGCTTGAAATTCAATACTACTATGCATAAATTGACATCCAAAGGCATGAATGACTTCTGTAAATCATCTAAAATGTATATCAATGACTTCCAAGTGTGAAAACATGCACCTACAGCCAACTGGTATTTTTTCAAACAGTTGGTATGCAACTACCATGCTGATAATTATATCTACAGCCTATTGGCATTTTGCCAAACACTTGGCAAACATTCTATTAAGCTGATACAAATGATACTTAAATGCATAAGACAATCATGTATGACTCCCAAATGCTGATATCTTTATTGAAATGCAAGCTCCCTTTCAATGGTAATAATTTGAATGCCAAGACTCTTGGCTTACATACATAATACCATGCATTCTCAGATCTGAGATGAACTTATTACAGTCTGATTACAACTTCTATATCAGCATGCTGTCTAGTATGACAATGCAAATTTATCCTGCTTACAAAGATGTGTTCATAACAGCAAAGATGCAATGATATTTCTAAACAACGCAAGAAACGAAAGACCTGGAAATAGATGGCAGCCAATAGGAAATAATTCGATTCTCCTTTATAGCTGTGTCTTTGCCTCCAAAAATGTGTGAAACCATAGCAATTATACCCTAGTGCAGGTTTGAAATATACTTTAGCAGTAATCTGGAAATGCAAAAACTCACACTGAAAGTGACTTTGAGAGATCGCCTGGCAGCATACATTTAATTTCTCGTCTCTAAATACATTAGCAGCAACAACCCATACTCAACCGCCCACAATGTAGAGAGAGTTAGCTCCAAAGTAAGGCGTTTTCTGCCGCTAACTGACACGCCCAGCAGTTGGTAGTAATGCAGCCAGCATTCGATGAATTTGCTGCTTCTATAAAGCCAAAAATGAAGAACATCTACAGCTGTAGATGCATCAACAATTTTATAGTTCTCTCCTCCAAATAAACCCTTGAATGTTCTTCAAATCTGCAAGTAAATGAATCTTCAAACCCTTGATTAAACCCTTGTAATAAACTCTTCTAAATGCCTTTTACTGTAGCGTCTCCTGTAGCGTCTACTGTAGCGAGGCACTATTCACGTGTACTGTAGCAGCCAACACTAAATCTGATCTGCTAGTAATAATCTTCAAAACCCTTGTGAAAAACTTCACCAATTTGCACAAATGAAAGGACGGATTTATCCTCTACTCAATTGCAACCCTTCAAGAGATCTTTCACTCCCTTAGTTATGCTATCAATAGGAAGTTTTCGTTTCCTATGATCAAAGAAGAAAACTGCGAAAGCCCTAGGCTCCACAATAAAAATCAATCAAAATAATATTCATCAACTGGATGTTGAGAATGAGCTCTTACCTCTCTTTTTATTTTTTCCTTAGGAGAGCTCAAACACCTTCCTGGCCAATGTGGGATAAAAGATTTATTCCCACATTAAATTATTCACTTAACGCACTTTATTATATTAAAGTGACTTTATTATTATAAAGTTACTTTATAACTTTATAATAATATTAAAATATTAAATAAATCACTTAAGTCACTTAAACTTTAATATCTCTTGATGTACCTGTCTGATTGCTTAGCCGTCTGAGCCAAGAGTCGACTCTCCCTGTTCTCCATGTGATTGGATGCCCGTCTAAAAATAGAAATCCTGAACAGTGACTTACAATAAATAGTAAGTATGTGAAACTGAGTCTTGAAACAGCTGCAAAGGCCCAATCAAGATCGACACTGCCAATATGCTCTGCTCGGGTGTCTTTCTATTAATAGGAACCCTGACTCTCCCAAAATAGTAACTTACTATAAATGCTAAGTGTGCCAATCTGAGTCAAATAACCTGTGCAAAGGCCAAAACCTGAATCCAGCTGAAGAGTAATGTCTCTAATCACCGAGTAACTGCCACACGAGACCCTCTATCTATAATTGTTAGCCTACGAGGGTCAAATGATAGGCTAATCCTTACGAACTCTGATGCTCACGAATCAAAGTCTTGTTTGGCAGATATCAGAGTGGTTTCTTCTCCAGAGCTTTGGGTGGTTCAGGATTGGCCTTCGTTTGGTGATTCAGGACTCAGTTTCACACACTTACTATTTATTGTAAGTCAGCAGGTCATGAGAGTCTAATGTTTCTATTTATAGTAAGGCACCTGGACATGTGGCGAGTTCAGTGTTGATCTCAGTTTTCAGTTGGCCTAGCGAAATAAGGATTAATGTGCAAGTTATATTATTTAATTATTATTAAAGATGACTTTAATAATAATTAATCATTAAAAGTATATTATAAAGTTATATTATAACTTTATGTCTAAAGGGTCCATTTAATGACTTAAAGTGCATTTAATGAATAATTAAATTGGTCTCCCACTTTGAGGAATTATTATAAAGTTATTAAATGATTGAAAAGAATCTTCTAGAGGGTCAACCTCTTCTTGGAGAAAAATTATATAAAGGGATCAACCAAGCTATTATGGATTCATCCAGGAATTTGATATTTGACTTTTAAAATGTTTTCGCTGTGGAGAGGAAGAAACCTAGGGTTTCTGCAATTTCTACTATCATTAATCATTGAGAACGAAAAACTCTCATTGATTGTGCATACCTGAGGTTGTGAAAGATCTTCTGAAGGATTGCCCTGTGAAATTTGGCTGCATCCAGTAGTCAATACTAAGCTTCATTGGTGAAAGATTCAGAAGTTTACAAGGGTTTGAAGAGCAGATTTTAGATTGTTGAAATAACCATCATTGGAGAAGAAAAAATCAGAAGTTATTGATCTGTTGCTACAGTGACTTGAATAGTACCCGTGCTATAGTGACGTGAATAGTACCCACGTTATAGTGACATGAATAGTTCCCACGCTACAGTGCTGCTACAATAATATTTGTTGCCATCATTTCCAGCCTCATTCTAGGTTGCTGCTAATACATTTTCAGACCTGTTGTGTTAAGTTTCTAACATGCAATTAGTTGTGATTAACACCCGGATATGTTCCTCATTATAGACACCCTTTGTATTGAATTGAAGAGGTTTAATATTGTTACATCAGTCTGATATACTTTACATCAGACCTGATATAGATTGAGAAAGGCATATTTTGGCGTTGGCTTATCAATTTTATGAATGCAAAGTTGTTTGTTCTACTTTCAATCATTTGGTATATGTAATTGCATCTTAAACAACTCAAAACTCAAACACTACAACTCAGAATATTGCATCAGTCATCAGTAAATCAGAATTCAAAGACATTACATGCCAACCGTTTGATAAAATGTCAAGAGGTCAAAACTAAGTTTTCAGAGTAGAACTAGTTGGCGTTCTTGAAGTGGTATAAGAGCGGTCTCCTGCCATCCTGTTGGGGTTTGAATTAAATATTCAAAGAGCTCACATTGACAACATTTGAGTGACCAACACTCGTCAGTTTCCATCCAATTTCAGTTATGGGTTGGTATAGTATTATAGGGAAACCCAGGGAAGAAATTGAATGGGATGCCATCAAGCTTAGGGAAAGTTATGAACGGGAAGCCCCTCAGCTCCTTGAGGGATATCAGTGTATGCCTGATGACTTGAAAGCACAGTACTCACTTAATGATTACCTGACCTTTATTGTCACTTTGCATCTTGAAAATATTGGATTGGTAGAGTATTTCAAGAGGATGTATAAGGGAAAAATTAATGAAATTTTGATTGAGTTCATTGATGACGTTGCAGATAGGAATGACAACAAATCTAATTCTATGAACAGCAGTCCATTAGCTCTACAAAATCATAAAGTGACAAATAAATCACATGGAGATAATCATGTTATGGAATCTCCTGACATTAGCATTGAAGTTTTGCATGTTGATGGGAGTTTGTGTTCTATCTTTCTCAGTAGAGAGAAGGGCGCAAGGAGAGAGAAGAAGGTTGTTCAGGAGGAGGAGCGTGAGACAATACAAGAGTTTGATTCTACTCGTTACTCCTGGGATTCGGAGATGGATGATTCAGATCAGCATGGAGTGGGTATGCAGTTTGTGAATAATCCTTTATTTGAGTCCAAGCCAGAAATGGTTTATGATAATCCACTCTTTGAGTTAGATGCTGATCTCCCTCCTAACACTAGTTTAGAGTTGGGTGATAATTGCAGTGTTTGGGATCTTTCAAGTGCATCAGGATTCCAAACAGGGCTCACAGAGGAGTTTTACAATGTGTACACGGTGAGGAGTGCTTACAGTTTTTCCTTTGATCCACCTGTACATGATTTGTATTCGATGCACAATTCTTGTGAGCATGATGATTCTCTTTGCGCAATCGAGGGAAGCAAAACATTTATGTGCTCAGAGTTACCATCTTTAGAATATGAAACTAGAGGCTGCAAGTACTCAACTCAGTTGTTTGCAGGGGATTACTTGCAGGATTAGAGGTTGGATTACCATCATGCTGGTGTATACTTGACAGAGTTTGCCACTTCCCGGTTTCAATGGGAGATAGGGCTTCCTGGAGGTTGTTGTGGCAGTGGGCATGGTGGCTTGGTTAGTCAGTACATCCATGGGAGTTTGGCAAAGGATATAGAGAGATGTTGTGTTGCAAATACTTTCATATATTCGTATCACTTCATGACGGATCGCTATGAGGTTGGTTTGTATTGGGATCCTGGTAGTGACAGGCTTGGCAATGTGTATTAGATGGGTCCTAGTGGATTGCTTCACCACTCTTGGCATGGTGAAGTTGAGATCAGTTTTGCACAGAGGAAGTCAGAGGATATCAAACACGACAGACTTCCATTCTGGATTTGGGATCTAGGAATATATTGTTGGACACTCTTCAATGTGTTGTGGGATCTTTCTAGTGCATCAAGGTTCCTATCAAGTTTTATTGAGGAGTATTGTTGTGTATCCATGATGTGGATTGCTTGCAGTTTCACTTTTGATCCTCATGTACATGAATTGTTTCAGATGCATAGTTTTGATGCGCATGTGTTGGATAGTTTGTATGACATCTCACCTTGTGCAGATATGGGAAGCAAACTTTTTCAGCAATCTGAGTTGCTTCCTCTTGAGGATTACACTCCTGTGACACCTGATGTCGAGGTTGATATGGTTCACCATGTTTCGTCAGTTGTTCAGTTGTTGGTGTTAGTAAGTCAACATGCCATGAGAGTCCAGTGTTTCTATTTATAGTAAGGCACCTAGACATGTGGCGAGTTCAGTGTTGATCTTAGTTTTTAGTTGGCCTGGCGAAATAAGGATTAATGTGCAAGTTATATTATTTAATTATTATTAAAGGTGACTTTAATAATAATTAATCATTAAAAGTATATTATAAAGATATATTATAACTTTATGTCTAAAGGGTCCATTTAATGACTTAAAGTGCATTTAATGAATAATTAAATTGGTCGCCCACTTTGAGGAATTATTATAAAGTTATTAAATGCACATTTAATATTATTATTAAATGATTGAAAAGAATCTTCTAGAGGGCCAATCTCTTCTTGGAGAAAAATTATATAAAGGGATCAACCAAGCTATTATGGATTCATCCAAAGAATTTGATATTTGACTTTTAAAGTGTTTTCGCTATGGAGAGGAAGAAACCTAGGGTTTCTACAATTTCTACAATCATTGATCATTGAGAACGAAAACTCTCATTGATTGTGCATACTTGAGGTTGTGAAAGATGTTCCAAAGGATTTCCCTATGAGATTTGGCTGCATCCAGTAGTCAATACTGAGCTTCATTGGTGAAAGATTCAGAAGTTTACGAGGGGTTGAAGAGCATATTTTAGATTGTTGAAATAACCATCATTGGAGAAGAAAAAATCAGAAGTTATTGATTTACTGCTATAGTGACGTGAATAGTACCTGTGCTACAGTGCTGCTACAGTAATATTTTTTGCCATCATTTCCAGTCTCATTCCAGGTTGTTGCTAATACATTTCCAGACCTGTTGTGTTAAGTTCCTGACATGCAATTAGTTTTGATTATCACCCGGGTATGTTCCTCATTATATAGACACCCTTTGTATTGAATTGAAGAGGTTTAATATTGTTACATCAGTCTGATATACTTTACATCAGACCTGATATAGATTGAGAAAGGCATATTTTGGTGTTGGCTTATCAATTTTATGAATGCAAAGTTGTTTGTTCTACTTTCAATCATTTGGTATGTGTAATAGAATCTTAAAAAACTCAAAACTCAAACACTACAACTCAGAAAATTGCATCAGTCATCATTAAATCAGAATTCAGAGACATTACATGCCAACCGTTTGATGAAATGTCAAGAGGTCAAAACTAAGTTTTCGGAGCAAAACTGGTTGGGGTTCCTACATATATGTATAGTATATACATGTGTCCATATGTATATGCATATCGATACAAGCGTACGTTGGAAAATGGATATGCTCATACGGATGCATCAATATGGTATACCTACACATACGTGTACATAGAGGTATATACAGGTATACATATATATATATGCACACATCCTGTATATTATGTTTATTATAATTATTTTGTCTTTACGCTTCGGATGTATGCTGACTGGCTTATGATATATATATTTATTTAACAAATATATATATATAACATATAAATTACAAATGATTTTATACATTGGAAATCGAATTATTTCTTATTTAATAAAGGAGTCGATTTAATGTAGATTTCCTTTGACGTATTTAAACTTTGGCTTAAATATGTCAATATAGTTTATAGTGATGAAACTCGACTTTGAGTTATACACGGTTCTAAGAATTAATCACACATCACCAGCTATGGAATATGCAGGGATGAAACAATGAAATACGCCTTAAATTTTGTGGCTTTGACTAAGTCGATATCAAAAATTATGGAAGCAGAGACCAAGTCCAATATAGTTATTGTTTCCAGTCGACTCAACCCAGAAAATAGTCGATGCAAGTTATGTGTTGATAAAGTGTAATTGACTTTTTCCTTTCACCTGGAAATTGCGCCATTTAACCAGTTTGGCACCACCTCTGTTATCATTTTCCTGTAGGTGTTGATTTGGCAGAAAATTACGAATTTCCCATGTGCATTTGAAATAGTCTTTCTGAATTTTGGAAATTGGCAAGTTGATTCATCATGCTTTTTGTTGAGTACAAGCTTGAACTATCGCCACCTCCAAGCTGAATAATTCAGAAAAGGAGTGGTGTCGATTCACATGCCAAAACAATAGGAATTATGGAGGTTGGCTGCTCTATAAATAGTCACACCAACTCTCTTACAACACATTATCTTATTGCTTGTGCTTACCATTCTTGTGTAGCCATTATTTGCAAACCATTCATAATCTTCCACATTTTTGTATTATGTTTGATCATTATTTCCATTGAAAGGGATGTATCATACCAAGAGTATACGCCCTCTGCTGTTTATTATATCGGAGTTTTACCAGTTATTATTATCTAATTTCTGAGTGAGAAAAGAGTGAAATTTTGTGAGGAATAATTGTCTCATTATCTGAGGGAAGTGTGCTATCAACAAGAGAGAAGAGGAAGTTGTATTGGGAAGCTAAATTAAGCTGAGCTACTGTTGGTGAAGGCTGCACTGTCTTCATTATCTGGGATAAGTGATAACAAGCATGGGGTTTTCTTCTTATTATTATTTACTTGGAATTGACGTGTTTTCCTATGTAGCATGAAATGTTTTTTCTGTTTGAGCAATAGAAGTATTTAATATTATTTTGAAAAAGGGGAATTGAAGCTTTTAGGTTGTTTAATTGTTTCTGAGTACTCCATGATAAGAGAGATTGCTTGACACAAGTGTTTAACTATACTAGATATGTCGAAGAGGCTGCTTGACATAGGTATTTAATTATGTTACATGTGGTACAACATAGGTATTTAATTATACTAGATATGTTTGGACATGGGATGCCATTGTGTTTGTATTTACTCCATAATAAGTATATGGTTTATAACTTAGTTATTATATACTAGGCTTGATTGAATGCAAGAGTCACTTGAAATACACCCAGCTAAGTTATTAAATTAACTCGAAAAGCTTGTGTTACTCCTAGGATAAGCATGGGAGCGGGCTTGTGTACTTACTTGCTAAATAGTTTCATTACTAGTAGGTTAGTATGTTGTAGGTTAGTCTGGGATGACAGATTTATCCATTGAAGGACAATACCTATGCGTAATTGAAGATAGCCTTAAGTCAAATCGGCCCTGAATAGTGTATGTGATAGATGACTTCATTCTAAATTTTGAATGAGAACTCTTTGATCAAAGTAGTGCAATGTACGAGACTCCACTTAGTTGTGTGATACTTGAGGCTACATTGTCAGTTCACCATGATCCCGTATTACATGCTAGTTCGAGATTGTCGGATTGCACAGGTTCTAGTTATGTAGGACACAGCACTATGCCCAATTAGTTGTCGTTATCGATTACTCTACCAATCTCTTCGTCGAAAGGAAGGGCCATCTATCAAATGATAGATGTGTAGGGAACCACATTATGAGTCTGTGGTTGGCGGAAAAGCGCCTTAGTGATGCTTCTCCTCCATAGCAGGCGACAAAAGAACCAAGATTTGAAAGGACAGATTCTTGGACCGTCTTACAGCTATTTGTTCCAAAGCTCATTGGAGCTATGTATGTAAAGGTATGTATTCTCGTTACGTGTACTTGTGAAGTTATTGAATGAAGTGGAATCTTTATTGTAGTATGATATGACATCTTGTTCGTATATTTTCAATAAAAGAAAGATTTTTTTTATTGCAATGACTTGTTAGCATGTTTATTTACTCATATGATGTAAATTTAGAAATTTTTACTGCACTGAAGGGTTGGCACGTTACACCTAACCCTATACCCTTAAAAAAAATTAGGGTGTAAGGTTGGGGTTGAATAAAAAATCCTTAAGCTAAACTAAAAAAAAGTTCAAGGTTTAGATTTAGAGTGCACTACAGCATAAAGAAAATCTATTTCTAATCTTAAATCTTAATTATTGTTTTGGGTTAGGGTTAGGGTGCTCAAAAGCATAAAAAGTTCCTTGCTCTAAATCCTAAAAAAATTCAAGGTTTAAGGTTAGGCTTGGAGCATACAATTTAATTAAATCTCAACCTTAACCCAAACTTTGGAAAAAATTTAGGGTCTAGGATTAGGGTTAGGGTGTAGTAAAGTAAGGATTAAAATGGATTAATATATTAAAAAAAATTAAAAGCTCTTTCAAGTAGATTTGATCTGATTGAATGTGATGGGAATTAATATTACATCTATAGTTAGTATTAGGTTAGTATAGTTTATAAATAAAATAGTCGTGTTTGTTTTGTTAAAATTTAGTAATGTTGATCTGATTGAATGTGATGTTGCTGTTGGAATTACTATTACATCTGTAGTTAGTATAGTTTATAAATAAAATAATCATATGTTCATTTTTGTTAATATTTAATAATGTTGCTAGTATTATGTTGTTGGGTGTGGTAGTGTGCCGGAATTTCCCTTGAGGTAGATGAAGGGTGGTTGATGGGAAGAGGCTTTTATAAAGCCAATGCAAACAATATAAAATATATCCCATGAAATCAGTATAATATTTTTTAATGTTCTCTTACAATCATGGTGTAATCTAGAATTTTGTACGATCTACCATTTTCAATAATTGCTCCCTGAAATGTGTTCAAATTGTCAACTTTTGTTTGAAATTGCTTTGGAATAAGTGCTGCAGAAATGAGAAAATGACCCAGAAATTGAATTAAGAAAAATGCAGCATGATTTAATTGCACTTCATTTACCAAAAAATCAACTTGACCAATTAATTCAAAAACTGGAGATTTTTTGGCAAAAAAATTGGAAGCAGAATAGACTACTGATTAATAGCAATTTATTGTGACTTTTTACCAATTTCTGCAACTATGCATGATAGAACTGTTGAGTTGGATTCCACACTAATCTGGCATGGGCTAGTAGGCTGTAATGTCGACCAAGAAAGTGCTTGATGCAAAATATAGTTATTTACATTATTTGTCCTACCTTGTTGCCTAAAATAGATGAAGACAATCTACTCACTTGTAACTTGAATAAATATGGGGATACAAACGGCATACCACATCTGCAGTTAATATCTGGATTTCGTAGTCCATTGATAGGGAGAAAACATAGAAAAATTAAATAAGTGTTCCTGTGGATACACAAATTTGGATTTCTATTGGACAGTGTTATTGTATTACATCATCCATTGTTAAAATCCAGACGACAAATTCTCTCATCTTTTTCTTAATGACTGGTTATTTCTGTTTAAGGGCAACAAAGCCCTCAAATTAGTTAAAAGCAGAATAATTTTTTTGTGTTTGTTATGTTCTCATTGTTGAATTCAATTTTCTAGTTTTCCTTTGTACTCTTGAAATGTCTACCTGATTTGAAGGGTCTTATTTTTGGAGCATGCTAACTATTTTTAATGATACTTTTCCACAGGTTACTGTTTCCACTACAAATCGCAACTTTCCTGGGAGAATGGGTCATAAGGAGGGTCAAATCTATTTGGCTTCTCCATACACAGCGGCAGCATCAGCTCTCACTGGATTTGTTACTGATCCAAGAGATTTCTTATAGATATAAATGAAACCTTTATATTTGAGATGAACTTTGTATGGGTTTCAAATCTAGCCACGAGATATAATTTTCTTTAAGATGACTACAGTGTCATTACAGAAGACAAAATGTTTATTTATCTTCTGCAATGAATGCTTTGGCAGTATTGTATTATTTATATGTGTCTCCGACTTTATCAATGGCTATTAAGGTGTGTATTTCTTGTTTTATGCTTATTTATCTCACTTGCAGGGTCTACATTCATCTGCAGACTAGATGCCTTTTTAACATTTGATGGGCTTTTCCAAAAGTATTAAGACTTTTTGACTGTTGGTGACTAATTCTGTGAGGAACTTGTTTATCTTCTGCAACTTTTGTGGATAGTTGATTTTGTACCAGCACATTTTCCTTTCCCTCTTCCTTAAACACTACACTAAGAACATAATATCAACTAAGAAAATGGTGATTAGATTTGAGCCAAGTTCATAAGTGTCACACCTTGTTTTTGGAACAAGCTATTTATGCTTTACTTTGTGATGTGCTCTAAATTATGATGTTAAAAATTTGTTTTAAAAATATTTATACTATGATTGCTTTGCTTTATTACATAAAGACAAGGACGGTATTAGTTAGATATTGTTTTTGAAAGATATAAATGTGTATATATTATCATTATGATGATTAGTGAATGTTCATATTATGTTTTGATAATACAATTGTTGTACTAACTACCTTGTTGGTTTAATGAAGTGGATGTCCCTCTTGGACAAAGGATGTCAAAAACACTGTGAATTTGAGAACTCACACACACTCACTAGATAATGTTTAGTTGCAAATTCATGTGGATGTTCATCTCGAGATTGATTGATCATTGTGTCTTAGGTTGTTTTAGTTTTTTGAATCGCATTGCCACAAATGTTTTTGATAAGGAAAATCAAGTTGTGAAGGGGCCCCGAAACCCTTTACAAAGACGACAAGCTGCAAAAGAAACTAAGCAACTAAAACCAGCAGCCCAAAAGACCAAAAGCTGACAACAAATAAAACATTAGCAAACCATCAGCACACAAACAACAAAAAACATCAGCACCCAGGCTGAACCAGCAAAACGGAAAGCGTCAACTACAACAATTTATCCAAGACATTCACCAAGGCCATATTCTCCTTAATGACCTCCTCATGCATATCCACAACATCTTTAAGCTCATCGACAGAAACAACAACCCTCTTTTTAGTCTTACTCTTAGTCCTAAGACACGGACCAACCTGCACATCCTTTTCCGACACTGGAGTAGAATCCTCAGCTTTCTCCACCTGGTTCGAGCAATTAACCTCATTAATAACTTTCTCCAACTCACCCAATTCAAAAGGTTTACCAGTCCAATTTAGAGCTTTCTCGTTTAAAAGTTAAAACAGAAAGACCCTTAGCAGTGGTCTCCAAAGAATTATTGTTGATATTAACCAATGTTTCCAAATCCTCCCACATCTTGCTGATTCTATCCTCAATACTCGCAACTCTATCCTCTAACATTTTATTGACAATCATTTCCAAAGAGGAAATCCTTTCCTCATGAAAAACCCCCAGGCGATTAGCATCAACAACTTCTTCCTCGAAACTACCTTCCCATTCCGCAGCAAAGTCTGCAATATCATATCCAGAATTTTTAACCCCCTTCTTACCAGGAGTTTTAGGGGAAACCGAAATTAACTTAAGCTTAATATGAGCAAACAAAAGACTCATAAGACCATGCAAAATCACCTTCTTAGGGTTTTTTGGGTGATCTTCTATACTCTTCTTCATAGAAAGTAAAAGGTAAAAAGGGAAGGAAACCAACACCTTGTGGCGAAAGTGATTTAAAAGCATGAAATGGTAACTATACACAACAAAGAATCTTCCTTCAAGCGTGAAATAGTGCATAATAGCTAGCACGAGATCCCTCCATAACGGCTTCAAAGACTTACAGGCGTAGCCACTAGTCCCAATTTCTCAGAGCTTTTTCTTCTCATCAAATTTGAAAAAATTTGCAAACGCTTTCCTGGAAGCACCCCTATCTTTGTAGAATTTCCTCCCATAAACCAATAGACCAGTTACCTCCACTATAAACTCCTCATCAATTTTAAACTCCACGCCCTTATAACGTAGAGTCCTTCCATTCCAACCTTTCACAAAGAACTCAGTAGAACCAGGATCTAGGCCTTGAATTCTCTGCATGTATTGTGTCACCCCGCCCAGCTCCAAATGCTCCCACACAACAGTATTATTCTGAAACTCCTTGCAGGAGCTTGGTTTAATTCTACAGCGGTCTCCACCCATGGTGGCATGAAAAGTTCTAGAACCCAACAACACTAGAAAGTTTTGTAAAAACAAAATAAACCAAGTTCTCCACAAAGCAATGCAAATAACACCCACAATACGTGTGGGCTTGTCATTCAAGGTAATTCCCTGCTTGCACTGCCAGGCCTTCAAAATATGGAAACCAAGGATATTATAATGAAACGGACAGGGCAAAGGTTCAACATGCATAGCCCAACTCAAAAACATAATGAAGAACCTTTCCTCAAAATCAACAACCTTATAAACACGCCAGTTGGTCATCATTGGAGATACACTTCAGATTAATAGGTAAAGATTCAAAAGAATCCCAATCAAATCTCGCCACCACTCCCACATTGGCAACACCATCAACCATCATATTAGCTTCTCAGAAGACATGAGAGATTTTAAATTCCTCAAAAGAATTTAAGATGGAGATAGAATCATTGATAAAATGAGCTATAGACCACGAAGGAGAGCAAGTTTTCAAGAGAATTTATAACATTAAGCAAGTTCCCCTCCAACCAAAGTTTAGAAACCCCTTGATTCTTAGCCAAAGCGAGGCCATGATAGGCTGCAGCATTGCCACAAATGTTGTTTAAACTACTCATTCTTTTTGTCTAAGTATATGTTATTTTAACATAACGTTACCTTAAAAGGTAAGCGTGATCTTTTATTTGAAGAAATTAGTATGATTATTATCAAATTATAACATGTGAGAAAATATTTGTTTATTTAATCAATTTATATTTATCTAAGTAAGAGAATATTTAAAAATTTATACTCATATAAATATATAGTTTTAAATGTTCTGAATTAAATATTTATTTACCTCAGTTTGAGATAATTTGTAAAGAGATAAATATTTATAAATATATGTGAATATATATATATCATCGTACGATGCTATTAATTGTTAGTACTTTGAAAGTTATCAAAAATCTCCTTGAGATGTTAACTCCACGTAGTGGAGAGAGTAAGTGGCAGTATTGCCTTTAACTTCACATTAAGTGGAATAATGGGATCCTTTACTTCTACTCCCATAACTAATGTAGTATGGAGGGTTTGAGTGACTGTAGAGAATGGAGGAGAATAGGAAGGATTTGGGTAGAAATAAAGGAAGAAAGAAGGATCTTTTTGGTGGGCAAGAGTGCGAAGGAGCATAACAAAAAGTGATTTATAGACAAGTTTAGAAGAGGTAAGTGGAAGTATTAAGTGATTTGGAATTACTGTACGTAGTAGTTTCTTAAGATGATTAAACTATTTTCTGCAAGCATAGATTTTGTTCTCTCTACTTTTCTATAAAAGTTGATGTACTATGTAAAATCTAGGCTGACTCGAATCAAGAATGCATTATCTTTAATTTTGCAATGTTTGGATTATTTTATCACAATTATGAGAATCATACTTTTGCTGGTCTAAATCGACCATTGTAAGGTTCAATGTTTATCCTCTTATATTGTTACCTATTTTTCACTACGAGCTCAAACAGGGAGAGCTGAAATGATAAAATCATTGAGAGGTACACAAAATTTCAAGTTTTGCTACTATGTATTCATTATCCGTCATAAAATCATATTACATTTGATTTTCAGTTTTATTATGCAAGTATTTGAAACAGAAAATTGGACATTTGCATAATAATGCTTTTTATTCATCTTGTAAAAAACTGAAATCCTGCACAAGCCACGAGAGTAGCTGAATTTGATTATCTTAATCAAATGATGAATACAAAATTAGATGAAATATTACACTATTGAAAGTAATGTAAACAGAAAGGAGGGGAGCAATTCATCATTGCCTGTGATGATGAACCGTTTTGCTCGTTGTCTTCAGTTGTTGTGTCTCCAAGTTGCAACAGTCTCGATTCCACGCTCCATGAACCTGCAAAATTGTAAAAGAATGATGTTAGAGATTTACTCTAAGCAATGATAAATTACATCCTACTTCATGCCTACGCTACCAACAGGAATGTAATATACATTCAACCAGGCATTCACGAGATGATTAAAATACATGGGCTGACAATCAAGAAAAACAAAGTTCAATGGAAGCTTTTAGCTTCGATTATTTTTGCTAACTTGTTTGTTTCAATGTGCAGGAACAAGTTCATTATGTTCGTGATTATTTTCATCAGATATGCGGAGCAAAACGGGCTCCCACAAGGGTTGAGCCCGGCATATCATAAGGACACCTCTCATTCACATCATTATTTGAGAATTATCAGTTATTTAATTACAGTCATCAAATAGGACTGCTGCAATATTAAAATTCATAAAGCAGTCTCTAATTCAGCATGGTGGAAACAGATTGAGCAAAGCATCTTATTGCTCATAATTCAATAGAACAATCAAAGGAAACATGTTAAGAGAGCATAAATTGCATTTGTTATCTTTTGTTTAAGCTCTGCCTTTCATTTATATTTACATTTTAATGAGGCATTGAGCCCTAACAAGGTATCAAGTCATCATAACTGTTTTTAACAACCTTTGTTGCAAATCATCATCAAGAGTCATCATCAAAAGAATCAAGGACATAACAGCGAAACAAGTCTATATTCAATAGAAAAGGAGCATTTTATAAAGAACATTCATCATAGTGCCAAAAGTAACAGGTGAACATTGCAAACATTGGTCAAAGTGAACTATAGCATTCATGATAATGAGGGCTTCATATCAAAGAACAGTCATGGATGAGACTGCTGCTACAAAACTAATAAAAGTGAATATGCATACATGTTTTAAAGTGCCAAATCATAGCAACAGAAATAACAATGTATATTCAGTAAATGAAGCAGAGCATCATCATAAAGGAAACAGTTACATATGCAAGGAAAGGACTATCATTGATCATCTTCATGAATGAATAATTGATCAAACAACCAGATGAGTCATGCATAAGAGAGATCTCAAACAAATAAAGATGTAGTCATGATATCTCACAGATATAAATAAAGTAGCATTATTTTCCAAATGCAAACTTGTTGTGATTATTCTATTATGTCTCTTGATCTCAGGATGTAATGAAGTAGTAACAGAAGTGCAATGATCAGGTTACAGTTCATTCATCAACTACTATGAGAAGCAATAGATTCGAATGCAAGAATAGCCTTTCATTAAATAAGACAACAGTTCATCTCATAAATAGTTTGATCTCAGGATATTAAGAGGACAGAGCTCTTTATTACACTGTTTATGGACATTTCAATGCAAGAGTTAGTGGAAATAAGGACAAAATGATAGTATGGCAGTGTTAATAGCACAAAGCAACATAATATATAATAAGCATGTACTCTCTTTTGACTGAATATGAAGCCAAACCCTTAAGTTTATGTTTTGTTTCTACTAGAAATGAAAGAGTACTCTAGTTGATAAACACGATACCCAGATGGAGAAAAATCATGGCCTGGGTCGCACTTTTCAGGTTCAATAAGCTAAATATCATTTGCAACACGATGGAAAATCTCATGGTCTGCACTATAGACAGAGAACCAAGGTGTAAGATGGAGGCTTTCAGTCACAAAGAGTTGAAAGATATTGACATTTACATGTTTCAAGATAAAGAAAGCCCGGAATGATCCTTGTATAGCCGCGGCTGTCAAGTGTTGAGAAAATACATAATGAAGACAAGTAACATGGCCAGGGTTTTGTAAAGACCAGATATGGAGAATGCAAAGAAGTTTGAGCATCTTAATCTCTAACAAGAATCTTGAACCATTACTCGCTACAGCGGCTCAAGCAGTCAACGAGATATTAACAGATTCAAAGAATGTAGCCATAACTTTGAAAATTGCTTCAAAATGAAAAGAAATCTCAGATTTTAAGCCCAGGGAAGTATTTACCTTGTGTTTTCCAACCGCTTCCCTCAGAAAATTATTCAGAATACATGAAATATGGCATCCCAGCAGAATGGCGGCCCAGAACAATTGAAGAACAACAAAATGATAGGAGAATATGTGAGTGTATATTCAACATATATGCTACAGCCGCATCTTTAAGTCAAGAAAATGTCAATAAAATCTCCGGATTGTGACCAAAAGCGACTTACTCACTGAAGATCTTCATGGAAAATCCAAAGATAGCAAAGTATGGTGGAGTTTCAAGCTCCAATTCAAGAAAACTTTCCAAAAACCCTACCCAGCAACATGGCGGCCAGCTTCTTCATGAAGCTTCTCCAAAAGTCAAGTGCAAATGATAAAAGAGATTAGGGTTCGATGGTTTTGCCTTTTTCCACTCATGGTGACTTTTGATGGAATCTTTGAAGAATTAAACAAAATTATTATGTCTTACTTTTGCCTTGATTTGAGTTCTTAAGTCAAGTCGATTGAAATGAATAGTGGTCAACTATTATCAAAACATTCACAATATGCATGTGGTCATTTTTCTTTTTATGTCTCATGTGCCAAAATGTGGTCGGCTAGTGTTTTTAACAATGGTGAATGCATATTTTAAGATATATGCTAAGTGTAAAAGTCGTGAGATGGTGAAATAGGCTTTCTAATTTAGTTTAATTTCTTAATTTTATTTGCATTAATCAATGTAGATTGATTAATTAAATGATGAATTATAAGTCATTTAATTAAATTAGTCATTTTAAGATGCAAATAAAAGATATTATGTAAATTTGAGTTGTAACTATAGCCTCAACTGAAGATTGATCATGTAAGGATGGAATTTCAGTTAATATGGGCAGATTGACAAAAACAAGATGATTTTCGCATGCTTGGGCCCACTTTTTCGGGGATTTTCAGTGCAGTTTGAGTGCTCTATAGTTCAGTTATGAGTTGACAGCCAGTTGGAAACTGAGTTCACTCATTTTTGCATGAGTTTGGGCTATTTTTATCAGGATTTTCTCTTCTGCTAGGGATTTACCTTAGAGTTATCATTTTCTTACTGAAATTGACTTTCAGTTTCATCTTTCATGCACTTTGGAGTTGCATCTCATTGTATATATTGGAAAAAGTTTATCTTTTTCCTCTAGTTCTTATTTTTCATCTCCTCTGGCATACCTTTTTGCAGAGAGAGATTTGTAACTCAACTTTTTACATTAATACAGTTTTACAGCTTTACAGGTTATCATTTTTGCAGAGTTTCCTTCTTTTCATTGTCGCTATTAAATATTATCCTTCTTAGATTCAGGTGTCTTGTTTTGTGAATGTTTTGGATGCGAATTTAATGTGTTTGATTTCAAAGCCTTTAAATTCCTATCACATTCATGAATACATGTACACGAAAAAAGCAATTTTAGTTACAGATCATAAGTTGTGCTGTTAATTTATCCTCTCCTTTAGGTTGTGAAAATATCATTTTCCTTCATTAAGAATGGATTATTAGGCCTTCTGATAAAACACTTATGTAATTAGATTGCCCAATTTGAGTTGTGAAAATAGATTCTGTAATAATCAGTTGTGCTCATAAATATCAATTAGGTGCATCACCGAAGTTTTAGTTTTAGTTCATGCATTCAATTCAGTCCTTCTTACCCTTTTCTCAACAAATCATTCAAGTACCTAATTGATCATCATATAGGAACCAGCCTAAAATCTGGAGGTCTATCTTCCCCATAGAATACCCATAGCCTGAAGATAGTTCCCATGTTTCAACAGATTGCTAAATTTAATCATTCAAGCGTTCGGGTGCAATTTGATTGACAACATATATGTGATTTCTTGTCCAAACCGTGTTTTATACTTTAAAATGTTAAAGGTTTAAGGCTTGTTGAACTTTTTTTCTCTGATAGTTGTTAAAAAAATTGTATTTTGGTTACCTTTTTCATTGCTCTATCGAGCATTGTTTAAAATTGTTGTCATTGTTATTAAAGACCGAATAGGTCTCTACCATTGCTCTATCAAGCATTGTTTAAAATAGTTAAGGTTGTTGATATTAGTTAACCTTTGTTATTAAAGATTGAATAGGTCTCTATCATTGCTCTATCAAGCAAATGTTTAAAATTGTTAAGGTTGTTGTTATTAAAGACCGAACATGTCTCTATCATTGCTCTATTGAGCATTGTATTTTCTTTAAGACCATGTATGTCTATGATTAATGTCAAGCTATATAAATGGTATCAACAGTTTTGCTTAAACTATAATACAACAAAGATACTTGGCCTTGAGAAGCTAGGGTATTAGTGAAGTTAAAGTTTCTTGTTCATCTATTTGAAGATGAAAACTTGTGGAGTCTTAAGCTTTGTTCAAGTCAACCATTTGTTTATTAAACATCTGCCATTGTATCTCCCTTTTTGGAGACTTTTCAAACATTATAAACAATAATGTTGGGGCGGAATGAAAAACCCTAACATATGAGAAGGGTCTCAACCAAGACAAATCAATGTTTGGTCCATAACTTATTTCAAGTAAAAGATGGTAGTGTTGTGTACCAACACTAGTATGGTCCTGATAGAAAATGACTGTTTATTATCTTACCATTAATGAAATGGAACAATAATGATTAAGCTAAACTTAAAATCTATATTGAGCTTTGACTTCAGCAGTACTCATATTGTGTTTCTTTGACATTAATAGTAGTTATATGCTATGAAAATGAATGTGCTTTTTGTTGGCATAGATAGTGGTGAAAGCTTGAAAATATTATGTGTTCTTTTGATATCAAAAGTAGAATTACATTGTGGAAATATTGTGTTTTTGGTGTTTTCAACAATAACAAAAGCAAAGGATATTTCTATGATTAACCATAGGTGTCAAGACAGTATTATAGTTTGGGAATAATACTATATTTTAATCATTGGTATAGCTCTAGTTTTGTTAGTGATGCAGGAGCATCTAGGGTACTAGCAATCTTGCATCACTAAAAGTATTGTTATTTTAATTGGTTTATTTTCAATAAGGGCTTAGAGGCTAGGTGAATAAATATTTTGATTTGCAACTTTGTAATTTCCCTTGAGATGATATTGTAATTGTAATTTTGGTGGGCATTATGCATTTATGAATATTTTCTAAGGAAAATTTGGGAAAATACCCCTCTTGGGCGTCCAAAATCTTGGTGGGGACAATTTGGGGTGCATGTGCTTGCATGTTCAATTGCATTCCTTGCATGTAATTGCATGTTTGTGCCACAATCTTTACATGTTGCATAACTGTATTTGGAGCCGTCAGGGCCACTGGGAGTCAAAGAAGGTGTCTTGATTGACCAAGATGATTGGCCAAAAATTAGGCACCCATGTGAAGGTGGTGAAGGCAATGAATTATTTTATATTTTATTTTCTTATCTCTCCTTAAGTTGGGCATTGGAATTCTTGGTTGTTTATGGAGGTTGTTTTGGGAAACCAATGGTGGTTTCTTCTCACATAATTTCTATATAATGATGCTTGCTCATTTAGAGAAGGGGGCTTTTGGAGAATTTGTGGTTGCATACTTAGATGTTGTCGGAATGATGCTAGAATGTTGAAGACATTAAGTAACAGATTTTTGTATGTTTAAATCCCAGATTGTAAGGAAGCCCATGAGCTTTAGTTTGATGTAATCATTTTATGATTTAAGCAAATAAGAATGTTGCTGATTTTCTTTCTTTAAATCTGAAATTTAATGGCATATTGCAGCCATCTTGCAAGTCTCTTTGTGTGTGTTTGATTTCAAATTTGTAAGGGGAGTTTCCTTCATTAGTGGTATCAGAGCATGTTGGCCCTCCTTCATCAGTGGTATCAAAACATGTTGAACTTACTTCATCAATGGTATCAAAGTGGGAGTTCCTGAGAATTCAAGCAGAAGTGTCGATTGGAGGCAGTTTACACTAGGACGTAAGGGTGGAGAGTGTGTGGATTTTGTTTGTAGATGGATGTGCAACCTGCAAGAATCCATTTTCAGAGGGTTTGAGGAATTGAGGTTCCCATGGTTGTAAACAAATGGCTGAAGAAGGCAATTTACAATAATATTGATGAATATTGAAAGAGGGTTTTGTAAACAGATCGTCAAAGGAGGCAATTTACATAAGTAAAACTTAAGGATTTGAAGATTTGTGTTGAGGCTTTGCGAGGCCTTGAAAATGGAAAAGAGAAAGAAGAAAATGACTTTTGTCATTAGATGGATTTTGAGGATTCCTGGAATTGATAAAATCAGAGAGAGAATTAGAGAGAGAGCAAGAAGAAATACGAGTTGGGATGATAGAATTGCAGCAACAAGTGGATGAATTAAGAAAAGAGATTGAAAGGAGAAAAAGAGAAAAGAGAAGAGTTGAAGGTAATTTTGATTATCCTTCTAATGATATTTTAATTGTAGGAAAGAAAGATGAAGTAGGGTGTCAAACAAGTGGTACAGAGGAAGAAGAAGAGGATGAATATGAAGAAATTGATGAACTTGAAGTTGATGAATGTCTATTAGAAGACATGAAGTATGAAATTACAGAGGTTGCACCAACAAAAAAAGAGTTGAGTGCAATGGAGGACATTGAAGAAGAGGAAAACCAAGTTGCAACAGTTAAAGAAAAGGTAAAACTTGCATTTTGTGAGTTCATCGATGATTTTGGTTTGCATGTGAATGATATGAATGGGATGGATAGATACGAGGAGGCTGAAAATTTTGTTGCAGTAGTAAGGAAAAGAGGAATATCATATTTTGATGAGGTTAGAACCAAATCTAATTTGTGTTTGAGTGATATGACGAGTGACAACAAAGAAAGAATTGTAGCAGTAAAATTTGCAACAAAAGGCAATGAGGCAAAATCAAATTTTATTGTATGTTTTGATGAGGCTAAGAATGTAAAAATAGATAAATTTGTTGCAGCAATGAATCAATTTGAGAAGGTTGAAATTGAGGAACAAGTGAAGGTGAAAGATGAATTTTCCCATAATTCTTTGTTTGAAAGTATTGAAGATGAAGATTCCTTGGTTAGAGAGCCTGATTATTTGTTAGAGAATATGGATGATGAATCTCAAGATAATTGTTTTAACGCTATTTTTAATGTGAAAGATTAGTTTCCAACAGCAATATGTCTTTCTAAAGACATAAAAACAATGACATATCATGTCCAAGACAAGGTTGAAGTTGTAGTGAATGGAACCAGGGTAAACTTTAATTTATCTAAATATTATTCTAAAGAAGAATGTGAGTGTGATGAGGTTGTAGCAAAGGAGAATAGTAAATCATATATTATTAAATTTGAGAATGATGATGATTTTCAAGTTATAGATGGGTTAGTTCAGGAGTATTTTCCTAGAGATGATTGGTATGCAAAGAAGGATTTGTATGGTGTTGCAGAGTTAAGTGCAGGTGCAAATTGGTGGAGGTGGACGGACTATGGTGGGTTGAATACCACAAGATTATAGGAGGATTTGAATTCCACTTGGAGGAGATGGTCGGTTTATGGTAGAATCGATTCCACATTCAAGAGGTTCAATAAAGAGCAGAGTTGTTAGAGAAGGAAGCTTGTTCCGATTAAGTGTTGGAAGAGGAGAAAGAAGAATCAATTGCAAGTACCAAATTCAGTGATGGAGTTTGTTGAGGATTGCTTGCAATCCGAAAGGGTGGTACTACCAGTCAACTCCATTTTGTGAATCCATATTCACAAAAAAATTCCTACCCCGAATGTCTGATGCAGGAGCATCTAGGGGTACTAGCAATCTTGCATCACCAAAAATATTGTTATTTTAATTGGTTTATTTTCAATAAGGGCTTAGAGGCTAGGTGAATAAATATTTTGATTTGCAACTTTGTAATTTCCCTTGGGATGATATTGTAATTGTAATTGTAATTTTGATGGGAATTATGCATTTAAGAATATTTTCTAAGGAAAATTTGGGAAAATATCCCTCTTGGGCATCCAAATTCTTGGTGGGGACCATTTGGGGTGCATGTTCTTGCATGTTCAATTGCATTCCTTGCATGTAATTGCATGTTTGTGCCACAATCTTTACATGTTGTTGCATGACCGTATTTGGAGTCTTTGGGGCCACCTGGAGTCAAAGAAGGTGTCTTGATTGACCAAGATGATTGGCCAAAAGTTAGGCACCCATGTGAAGGTGGTGAAGGCAATGAATTATTTTATATTTTATTTTCTTATCTCTCCTCAAGTTGGGCATTGGAATTCTTGGTGGTTTATGGAGGTTGTTTTGGGAAACCAATGGCGGTTTCTTCTCACATAATTTCTATATAATGATGCTTGCTCATTTGGAGAGGGGGGCTTTTGGAGAAGTTGTGGTTGCATACCCTGATGCCAGAATGTTGAAGACATTATTTACAAACTTTTATATGTTTGAAGCCCATGAGATTTAGTTTGATGTAATCATTTTATGATTTAAGCAAATAAGAATGTTGTTGATTTTTTTTCTTTAAATCTGAAATTTAATGGCATTGTTATCAAACAGATTGCACCCGAATGCTTGAATGGCTAAATTCAGCAATCTGTTGAAACATGGGAACTATCTTCAGGCTATGGGTATTCCTATGGCGAAGATAGACCTCCAGATTCTAGGTTGGTTCCTATATGATTCTCTGATTATGGACTTAAAAATTTTCTTGGAAAAGAGAAAAGACTGAAACTGATGCAAAACTAGAAAAACTGAACTATGGTGATACACCTATTTGATTTAAAGAAAACAGATTAATTCACAACTGATTCCTTACGAGCCTATTTTTACAACTCAGATTGAACAATTTAACTGCATCAATGATTCACAGAAAGGCTTGATAATTCATTCTTTATGAAGGAAAAATTTACTTTCACAACTTAAAGATATGAATATATTATAAGCACAATTTATGACCTGCAACTAAGATCATTTTTTTTGTGTACATGCATTCATGAATGTGACAGAAATTTAAAGGTTTTGATGTAAAAAACATTAAATTTGCATCCAAAACATTCATAAAACAAAACACCTAAATATAAGAAGGATAATATCTAACTTGCAATGACAAAAGAAAGAAAACTCTACAAATGATACTCTAACATAACCTATAAAAATTGCTGCATAATTTATTAAATTCTGAAAGCTGAGTTACATGAAGTCCCTTTGCTGAAGGCAAAGGCAGAAAACAAGAACTAGTGAAAAATGACTAAGTCATTACACTTTATACAAAAATCATCTCCAAGGCATGAAGGTGAAACTGAAAGTTAATTTAAGTGTAAAAAATGATAACTCCAAGGCAAATCCCAAGTAGAAACAAAAATCTCCAAAAGAAGAGCTCAAACTCATGCAAAAATGAGTGAACTCAAGCTCAAAGTCAAGGTCAACTCATGATTGACACATGGGTCACTCAAACTGAATTGAAAATCGCTAAACGCATGAGCTAAACCATCGTAAAACTGCCTTGTTTCTATCAACTCACCCATGCATGATCAAAGTTTAGCTCATAACTGTGTTTGCTTAAAATAGCCTAATTAATTAAATGATTTATAATTTATCATTTAATTAATCAACTTTTACAAAAATATCATGCATCATGCAAAACATAGTTTAGAAGTTAACTATATCTCTCAAACTTCAACACCTAACATCATGCAATGATCACCAAATAGATTACTCTTTGAAGAACTTTGAATTCTCACTTTAATACTTTATTTTATTTAATGAGGACTTAGCAAATTTTCCTAAGGCAAGGAAAAGTCAAAACCCGCGAACTTGGAATTAAAAGGTATAATGTTTTCTTAATAAAATGTGACAAAAATCCCCTCCACTCGAATTAGGGATCTCAGCCAAAAGCCACCGAAACCTAAAATTCATTATCATTTGCACTTTGACTTTGAGAAGAAAGCTCTGCTGAGAAAGAGCGTCGCCATGTGAGCTAGGTTTTTAGCTTGAAGCTTCATGATTCTTCAGATTTTTTCCTTAAGCTTGGCCGATTTCCTCTGCAATTCATGGGAAGTTGATTCTTTGACATCATTATGGCATTTTCCACTTTATTTGAAAAGCAAAAAAGGCTATTAAAGCCATGGCTTCAGCTTGTTTAATCTTTGATTTCTCTGTATTTTTTGTGCTTATTCTTTCTGGCCACCATGTGTGAGGGTTCGATGCTTGAAATCCCACCATTTCTTGCTGCTTCTATCAATTTTCCATGAAGATTCTAAGGAAGAATGTGTGGTAAGTCTTTTTTGCACAGATCTGAGCACTCTTGTCCATCTTTGAGGCATTTTATTGTGTTCTCAGGCCGCAGCTTTAACCATTCTAATGTATGTTTGCTTCTGATGATCTTTTTGAGATATTCTAAGAGATAAAAATGTGGTATGTGCCTCTCTGTTACAAATTTGGTATTTTTCTCCTTTTATGAAAGATTTTTCAGGCCCTTATGTCGTGGCCTTCCTCAAATTTCTGATGTATCTTCTTTATGGTCTTTGTGTTGATGTCTCCTTTCACTTTGAGGTCGCTACTAGCTTGATTTTCTTTTATCTCTGCAAAAGACGGTTTGTTTTGAACTCACAAGAAGTGAAACCCTCAATTTTCATGTGCTCTCAATGAATATATAGCCATGATTTTCTCCCTTCATCTGGGTATTTGTAATTTCATAGATATTTGAGATTTTTGTTCTAAAAGTGAGCTTTTATTTGGGCTTGAAGAGCCCTTTCCATTTATAGGTCACCATGAGAAACCTCTGATACTTACCCCTTTATAAGATTTTGTTGAGATTTCAATACTCAGTTTTGTAAAAGAAGCAACTGCATATTGCAGTTCGTGATAAAAAGAATGAAGATACTACCTTTTTTGTGGAACCCACCATGAAGATTCTACTGGGTGTTTTCTTTTCTCACTGTATTTATGTAGAGTTTCACAAAGACATAATAGTGGAAAAACTATGGTTGTTGTCTTATGAAAACCCTATGCAAAGAGTGAATACTTTGTCTTTGCAAAAACTATAACAAGTCTCAATTACTCTTTCCATCTTAGTCCTCACAAGCTACGAATATGTCCAGTTGGAGGGGAGAAAAGTATTCTCCCTATACATGCTTAATCTCTATTTTGTGAACACTTCTTTGTTATTTCAAAACCACAAGCACTAAGTGTAAACTTGTATAAGCTTGGTGTATTTTGGATAATCCCATAATGGTAACATTGGCCATACATGAATTGATTGTTGTACATACGTTTACTGTTAATGCATTAATATGTGAATATTGAAATGCATAAAGCTCTTTACTGTGAGATGACTGTTGAACCTTTGCTTGCTCTAATAATTGTATTTGTACCCTCAAATGTTATTCCATTTGATGTTTCTTAATGTTGTCTCATTGTATCCACTATCAATGCATATGGTTGTCTTCCATTAAAATGTGCAACTTGGATTTGATTGCCATAAATGATCAATGCTTAAGGCTCATAGAGATACTTTGAGTTGTTCCTTCAAATGATGAGCAATAAGATGCTTTGCTCAATCTGATTTCATCATAATGAATTAAAGGCTCCTCTTATGGATTTCTCTTATTGTAGTAGTCATTTCTTGATGACTATTCTAAATATTTAATGACTCTTATGTATTGACGATAGATTGAAATGTTTCTTATGTTTTTATTGGGCTCAACCCTCGTGGGAGCCACATTTCTCACCACTCATAACAATATTTTTCGGTTGAAATGATCTGATTATACTTGTTCCAACACACTAAACAAACAAATTAGCAAAATAGTTGAAGCTGAAAGCTTCCATTGAACTTCGTGCTCCCTGAACATTTGCCCCTTTTTATGACTTAATCATCTGGTGAATACCTGATAGGATGTGTATTACATTTTTGTTGGTAATGTAGGCATGAGGAAGGATGTGATTCATCATTGCTCTAACACCATTTTTAACAATCTTGCAGGAAACCATGGAGCTTGGAGTTGAAACAACCTGGAGGCATTTCAGACACAACAACTTGAAGACATAAAGTACAAACGATTCATCATTACAGGAAATGATGAATCGCTCTCCTTTCCATGTTTATATTATCCCCAGTTGTGTAGTATACAATTCTATTTTGTATTCATTATTTGATTATGAAAATCAAACTAAGTTACTCCCACGGCTTGTGTGGGACTTTGGTTTTTACAATATGAATAAAGCAGCATTACTATGCAATTTTAATGATTTCTTCTATTACAAAATTTTGCATAATCACACTGGAAATTCACAAGTAATCAAATTCTGGATTAGAATGAATACTTTAGCAGAAAAAATTGTACCTTTCAACGAGAAATGCAATTCAGCTCTGCCTGTTTTGAACTGTAGCTAAAAATAGGTAACAACCATATTGCAGCCATCTTGCAAGTCTCTTTGTGTGTATTTGATTTCAGATTTGTAAGGGGAGTTTCCTTCATTAGTGGTATCAAAGCATGTTGACCCTCCATCAATGGTATCAAAGCATGTTGAGCTCACTTCATCAGTTAGGGAAAGTAAAATTATGGTAATATTGATAACAACAATGTCTTATTTAGGAATGATAGAATGATCTTAATCAATAGTAGAAGTAAAATCAAAGGTTTGTCTTGAACATCATGGCTTAAAAAATGAATATATTTTTTAAAATATGTTTACTCTTGTATGTATATATCATCCATGTTTTATGAGAAAATACTAATAAGTAATTACACAATAAATATACAATAAGTTCAGATGTTTAAATTATTTTATTTATATATTAGCATGTGAGAGGGTAAGTGCACACACACACATGAGGATATAAATGTGTCTGTGTGTTTGTGTTTGTGTTTGTGTTTGTGTTTGTGTTTGTGTTTGTGTTTGTGTATACCTATGTCTATGTCTATGTCTATGTCTATGTCTATGTCTATGTCTATGTCTATGTCTATGTCTATGTCTATGTCTATGTCTATGTCGATGTCTATGTGAGTGTTTATGTATATGAAGTAACCATGAAAAGGAATAGACTAAAAATTGGAAGTTGTTAGTATTCAACTCCTTGCTGAATTGAATGAGATTTCTTACTTAAGGTGAATAGGTATTTGTTGTCTACTTTATTTAGAATTGGATATGAAATTTAAATTGTCAATAACTAGTTTGAGAAAGAAGTGTGTAAACATATGATGCATGTATTTGTTATTTAAAGGTATTTATTTATTATTAATGTCTTTGGCCAAAGTAATGCAAAATCACAATTTGCATCATCAATTCATAGTGTCTATTTATTACAATTAGTCAAATAGGTCATACTCAGCTAGACGGTATCTAGAGTTGTATGGAAAATTATTTGTAATTAAAACACAACACTAGTTCTTAAATGGCATGGTGATTCATGGAGATTATTTGGATCTATTATCCTCGTGAAGAGTAGAGCCACTTTCGGTTGGAAGGTGTGTAGGGATTGTCGATTTGTGGTTGGAGGAAAATACTCAAACAATGCTCTTCCTTTTACAGTTGAGATGTTGAAGACTTGGTTTAACAAAGACAATATTTGATTTCAAATGAGATTGTATTAATGATATTGTACTTGATGATTTAGAAAACATAATTTTTTTATACATGTTATATCATTATTGATTGTATGTATATCACATCAAGATTATGACATTTTGAAATGAATTGTTAAGTGAGATTTGTAAAGTGTAATAATTGCTAAAGAGGACTATGACAATTAATGTAATAAATGATGCTATTCTTTGAACTTGTAAGTTTGGTATGAGAACAATGCGTGTACAACATAATTTTTGTATGAGAACATAAGAAATTTGATGTATTGTTTATAGCAAGTGAGAAATAAATATCAATGTGATATATTAAAAAAAATGGCCTTGTTAGAGATAAGCATTTTTAGATAATGAATAGGTAGTTTGTTACAAGTTACAATAAATATCCAAGCAAGAGTATGCAAGCATTCTTATGCCAAAGGAAAATAATATTTAGAAGTATAATAGATGAAAGTATGAAAATTCATTTGCCAATGTAATTGATGAACAATGTGAAAAATTGTTCATGCATGAACACAATGATTCCCTTGCCATGAAAAATTAATTAAGATAAATCTTAAAAATGTTGGTTGGTTGTTGTTAGTCATTTCATTTGAGAGCACCATAGAGTTGGGCCAATGGTTAATGCTTCAACTAGACATTTTAGAGACTTTCTAGTACTCTCAAGCTAAAACAACATTAGTTTTTATGAGGGCATGCTTTGATACCATGAGCCCATAATGTACACCTTGAAAACAAACAAAAAAGAAAAGATGTATTTGCACAAAGACTAGAGCTTAGCACATACAATAGGAAACTAAACATAAAAATATTAACTTTTAAAAACACATCTAATGCAATTATCACTACTAGAGCAGTCACATTGTTCACATATCAAGGAACTTTTAATATAAAAGAAGGATTCTTCGCAATGAGAGGTAAATCCATCCACCATTCCACACAAAGCTCCTTAATTTGGTCATGAGATTAAAACGCAAGATTACAAAAATTGAGAAATAGAAAAGTTAAGTCAAAAAAGGATCTTCTTTGGGCCTCCATAAGAGGGGTCTTATATGCCAAACTAGTAGCCAACTTGGCCAAAGACTGAAACTACCCAACTTTACCATACATAAATTTTATTTCTATATTTACACTATGCATATAATTATTAAGACATGTATGTAATTAGAATAGCACATTATAAGAGAGTCAAGATAAGATAAATGGAAATGTTGCCTAACGAAATCTCAATAATTTTTTAGCTAAGTTGGTAGTCCAAGCATGAGGATGGGTACAAGTTTAGGGTTTGGGTACCTCAGTACAACATTTTTTTCCCTTTGGGTATAGGTACAAGTTCATAATTGATACTTATCATTTTTAATAAATTAAATATGTAAATACCTTAAAATTTGGAAAAAAACAACTCAAATTCATGATATGATAATTTAATGATTTGTCAAATGTCAATACAAAATGAAAATTACAACCAATATTTAATATTTTTCATGATGCTCTTCATCGAGACCATCAAAGTTAGCATTTAGTTCAATTTTATTTAAATCACAATCAATTATGATGTCACTCCCATTAATCATGTTATATGTAGAAGTTGTCTCATCTATAGAGGCTTTGGCAAGTTATCCAACTATGGCATTTAAGTCAGCACAGTCAAGACTTAGATCTCAATTCTTCATCACCTTCTCATTAATAATCAAGTCTCTTATGTGAGAAGAAATATAAAATGAAGTGCACAAAGACCAAATTTTCAATTCTTTTTGTACCCAATTAGTTGCACTTAATTGAGTGGATAAGAGAGCATGTACTTTAATTCTACTTAGTTGAGAAAGAACTTTCAAACTATTGGATTTGCATACGACATTTACAATTATAAAACATAAATTGTAATTTATAGTATTGAAAAAAATAAGAAAGTTAAAAAATAAAAAATGCATACTTGAGAGAATTTTTATTGCAAGAAGTTACAAATAAATAATCTTGACCGTGCATGTATCACCATTTATGAGCATATTCATTATACTTGCCTCAAAGAGTGCAAACATCATGACCCTTTTAGGATACGAAATGGTCAAACTCACTCAAGGCAACACTCTATATATCTATATTTGACAATATTCTTTTGAATACAGACTTGTACCTAGCAACAAACTTTTCATTTTTATATTGTACCACGCTTCTTGATCATGAAAGTATCTCTAATCCATAATATTTTGGAGGCAAAGAAAATGATAAAAAATGCAAGCATATGTTCATCTTGTTTCAACAATCAATAATGATATTTTGCACCCTTTTAAAAAATATTTTAGTGTAGTCATGCTCCTTGGCTTGTATTACAATTCTTATCTTTTCAACCATGGAGTCTATGCCATCAATAATTTCACCCAAACATGGGTAATGTATATTAGAACATGTAATCATAATAATGATAGGCTTGATGAGATTTAAATAATACTCCTTACGAGCTCACCATTCATTATTTAGGATCAATGCTTTGACTTATGGGGTTTTCTTTGTATTTGATTACCTCCATACACTCTATAAAGTGTTGATGACCATAATTCTCAATGCCTTTTACATATTCACAAGTTGTCTCAAGATGATTGTGTGTGATCCAAATCGAGTCTCAACAACCTAACATAGTGCAAAAAGTAAAATAAATTAGAATACTAAATAAGTAGATAACATTAGAAAATAAAAAATAAAAAAAACTATATGGAAAAAAATTATTTGAACAACTCTAAGTTAGAGAAGGCCTTGAAGATGGCTTGTAATATTTAATGATTTTTCACAAACATTTGAATTTTCTTGGCCTCCATGTAGATTTCTTTGAACCATTCCACTTTCATATCAATCTTTTACAATATAAAAAAAGTGAGTAGACATCACATGGTGTCAAAATAATATGCCCATATGTACACTTGATTATGGAATCAACTAATCTACAATTTTTAACATTGTTTTTTATGACTTAGAAAATGTTTTGAAGGCCCAACATCTCAATAGATTGTATGAGAATATTGACCAATGAAAATTTGCAACTTTCACTTACCCCTCATAGTGTATTTCCTTAAAAAATATTGTACTTTTAAAGAACACTACAATGACATTTATTAGTGGTGTATTTTTGTAATATTTCCATCCATAAAAATGGGCACTCCTATTTTAAGCCATATATCCTTGATTAGTCTTAATAATGCCTCTGCAGAAGTAATTATCCCTAGCCAATATAAGGCGGTCTACATGTTTTCATACCCAAAACTAATGTAATCAGCAAGTGCATTAGCGATTATTGTCACCTAATCCTACCAATATGTTGATCTAATAAGTTTTAAAGGAATCATATTGCCACAAATGCAAATAAATAATTCTCTCATCTACAACCTCTCTTGCCTCACTCTTGAAGATTTCTTTCAATGAGCCTCTTTTATGAGAAATAAAGGGGGTATTCTTTTCTCATAAAGATGGTGGCATGAAAGGATATGGGTCAGTAGGTAGTGTTAAGGCAGTAGGATTTTTTTTGTGATCCTTTCTAGGAAAGAGGATGTACTCTTTCATTTGATCTATTACTTACCATTTTGGCACCTTCTTATTCTTTAACCGATCCCATTATTTGTTTCTTTGGCAACCCTCAAATTTGTATTCCTAAGCCATTAATAGTGCATATTTGAGCTTTCACTTAACTATAAAAAAATATTGTACTCATTCCCAAATTTGTTATAACACCAACAACGACCCCCAGCACCAAGAAGTTATTCAATCACGGTTGTATATAGCCAAAGAGGTAACATTGCATTAAATTTAAATGAATTATCTACATGTGGGATGATTGAGTTATAACTACTAGTCATTCTATATGAACACAAAACAAAAATAAATTACAAGAATCACTCACTTTTGATAGATAAATCCTCTCTGTGCAACTTTTTCTCCTATAGGTGTAGGTCTTTCTATCTCATAGTATTCACCTTTGAAGAAAATGTACTACTTTTTTAAAAACCAACAATGGCAACTTTGAGGCAAAAATGATGTTTCAGTCACTTTTGTTTTTTATGAGGAAAAAGAGGTTAAAATCCATCACTTTAGGGAAAAATTAGACATTTAAGATTTATTTTTTGTTTTTGTAAAACAAAAAAATGTTTTCTTTTTTTTCTTTTTTGGACAAGTGACTTATACGTCTAACTTGAGTTTGCTCAAGTCCAACCACAAGGACCTATACTCTAGGCACCTTAGGTTCCTTGCATATCCCTATATATCCTTCTATGAAAGACCCACATGGAATTCAAGGTTCCCATGATGAACCCTACACAATCCTAAAGTCGCCCTGATCCTAGACTCTATCCCAAATCAGACCCATAAAGATATTGAAGGGGAGGGTTTGTAGAACCCAACAACATTATTTGTTTGTTTAGTTTTCTTGATATAAATAATATCTCACACATAGCCTCTATTATAAGGTTTGATGGTACAAATATTAGCACCAAAATTGAAAATCAACACAACCCATGTTCTTTTTTATCACTAAGATCATGATGAAGGAAAGGTAAGAGCATATGGAACTTGAACTATGGGTAATAAAAAAATTGATTTTAAAACTTACTTGTCACAAGATGCCCAATTGACAATCAAAGATAAATATAGAGATATGATCAATACCACTAGCAAATAAAAAGTAGATCTAATTAATACAAAATTGGTAGATAACAAGAAAATACAATCAATGTCAAATGGGTAAATTACACCAAGATTGATTAATGTCAAATTGGTAGATAACAATCAAATCTTGAATCAACAATAAATTGAAAAATAATTATATGCAACTTAAAATGGATATGACAATAAAGTACCCAAGATCTTACAACGTCAAGATCAATCTACAACTAGCTTTAAACCATCTAGTTTACAAAGAGTTATTATGATATAGATATTGAATGATATAAATATAAATAATCACAAGGTATAGTAGAAATGACAATACCCAATCTATATGATTAGTATCAAATCAAATGATATGGATGTCATACAAGAATGCAAATCTCTGAATGATGAAACATAGTGGAAACCCCGACAAATAATTGCCAAAACTAGCATGCAACTTCTAAACAATAACATCCAATTATTAAATATTGATATGCAACTATTAAAACTAACATACAACTGCTAATCACTAAAATGCAATTGCATCAATCCAAGTTTATAGGCTAGCCCAAATAGGATGTAAGATATCAAAAAAGCCTTAATATATTTCAAAAACATTTTTATCTATTTTACTATTTTTTTCATGTATGTAGAATAGAGACATTGACAATTGCTAAAAAACCTATGTTCACTAGAAAATAAAAAATAAATATAATATCAAATTAAAACCTTACCTCCCCTAAAAAAGGAAACTAATTGTATAAGTGTGTATTACACACTATTATATTTATTTCTAGTGCTAAATTCAAGAGGCATCATTTAAAATTCTATGACTATTATCCATTTTATTAAGATTTGAAATATAAATACCATTTCATCTCTTTGAATAATCATAAATCATAACAATGAGAAGAATACCATTTGCATGTGGGAGTGACAATCCAGAAATGATAAAATTTGACTAATTTGATTATAATTCAGAGTTCATAGCTTCTACAAATCCAACAAAGCTTCACTAGTGTACAAATCCACACTTCTTGAGACTAAACTCCTAAAATCTACTATAAAAATGTAGTGAAATAAGAAAACTCTGAGAGAACATATTTTACTAGACCTTCAATCTAAATCCCCAACCTTCAAACCCTAAGAATGAGAAAAGAAATACAAATTATTGACAAATGAAGATATTATTCCCTCCAAAACCAACATGCAAGGCATGTGATGGGTCCAAAATGCAGATCCACTATTTTAGGCACTTTCAACAAAAGACCTTCAGTTGACTAGAAAAGCTAATTTTCCAAAAGATTACATCCAATTTTCTTTTGAGAACCTCTTGTTAATTTCAGTTCCAAAACTATGCACTCCTTTTAGGAAATAAGGAATCAAAACATCATATTCATCATTTGAAATGTCAAAACAAAATATTCCTTATTCAAAAAAATGTGTTAGCTCATGCCTACCTCTGTAGTTGTTTATATTCTTCAAAATTAGTCAGCACTTGGGTGATCATTTTTGTATCAGGGTCATCAACCCATTCTAATCTAAATTTTGTTTTCTCAAAACTATTGGAGGTTTTAGCTATACACCTTTCTAATATTTGAATATTATCCTTGATCCATCTAATATCAACCTTAGTATTCATTAGTTTATCCAAAATTATCTCCTCCTCCTTCACTGGGTTGATTTCATTCTCTATCTTTGTATCCCATGTGCTCTTGATAGTTTGGAGAGTATCCAACCTATGTGTTCTCTGTAACAGGAAATTTGGGTTGATAATGTTGACTATAAAACTCTCAAAACATGAAGAGTTTTCATACAATTCCTTATGTAATTCTAGAAAATTTAATGTGTTCTTGACTATAAGCTCCATCCTAAAAGATATAATATTAATCATTTTTCTAACAAAACTTGCATCTTTATCTCCCAAGATGGAAGCCTTCCTTAACTCCTTTACTCCCATTTTATTTAATTCTCAAAATTGCTTTAGATCCACTCTATACTTCTCATCCTCATCCCTCAGATTATCAATGTACTTCTACAATTGATCTTCTAAGGCATAAGCCTTCTCATATTGTTTGTACTCAGATACTAGTAGTTCTTGTTGGCAACACTAGGGAAGACAACTGAGAGGGGGGGTGAATCAGTTGTCACAGAAATTCAAAACTTATTTAACTTATTAACCTTATTCACAAATCTGATAATTAACCATGAAAGCATAAATCATCAACATATTAGAAACACACATAACACTTAGATTTTTTTACGTGGAAACCCTGTTAGGGGAAAAACCACGGTGGAGGTCAATCCACAAGATTATACCTTGTTAAAAGTATAATGAAAATGAAATATGGGGAATGTACTTGCATTCAAGCACACTTCCTAGAGCTCATTGCTCAATTACAATAGGGATAACCGCCCAAAGGAAGACACGTTGTCTTACAGAAAGAATCAAATTAAATCCGCAAGAATTTGAACTGATAAAATAGCATCTACTAATGCCTGATCACAGTTTTGGTTAAGCACACCAACAACTCTTCACTCTTCTTTTTCTTCTTCACACTTTGCTCTGCCTTCAAATGATTTAGATCAATATTCGTACACACATACATAGAAGCGCACTCTGGAATCCACTCGCACACTTCGAATAACCAATCACTCTTATATATCTACAACAAGAAATTTCATCCCTTCATGTCGGCTTCAACAAAATAATAAAATGAATATAAACTGTCATCCCAAAACATTAAAATATTTATTAATGTGAATCAACCAAGGTTGGCCACAACTTAGTGAAGACCAAAATAAACATCTCCAATGCGAAAATTCTTAATTAATTAATCAAAGATCCACAACACGCTACAAACACCATGTCAGCCAAGAACAAGAAAAACATGAACATGCAAGAGAAAATCGCCAACCACAAGCACAACGATCAATGCGGATGAGCAACAAAGATAAAGCATGATCTAGAAGCATCCACGAACATCATGAATCACCAAAGAAGCATTTGTAACAACTGAACTAACTAAAATAGCATTATCTTCAATCAACAACACCAACTGAAGCAATAGAAAAACTATCAAAATGTAAATCTTCATAACTCAATCAAATATTCACGCGAATCTCTGAAACTTGACGTGGATAAACTAGATACACTCAGCAAAAAACCCTTTAGTCCACAACCTATGATCATCAACGTACAGAGCTTACCAACATACTGAACTTCATTTCACCACTGACAACCTGCAACTTATTCCATTACAATTTTCTCAATATCCTCGACATATACAACTTCAAATGAATTAATGCTAATATTGTTGACATCAATGACAACCACATATCAGCAACACAACCACAACATCCAAAAATCTCCCCCTTTGGCATTGATCGCAACACATGATGTGAAAAACACCATCAATGCAACTAGCTCTTGAAACTTACTCCCCCTTAGGTTCTGACTCATTAACTATTTCACATGATCTCCCCACAAGGCTCTTCTCCCCAAATAATCAGTAGTTTTTCACATAACTCTTCTCCCCCTTTGACATCAATGACAAAGATCTCTAGACTTCATACAAACTCTGAACCACATAGCTGAGCATCTAAACATCTGACTACTCCCCTTGAGTAGTAGCCACAACATCAATCTAAAACAAGATATGACTGAAATGCACAGACTAATGCAATGCAATGCATCCTTAGTTTTGATTAGGAGGGGTAATCACCCCTTACTTCCCTCTAAGATACTCAAAAGTATCCTTAGGAAATGGCTTGGTAAAGATGTCTGCAATCTATTCCTTAGTAGGCACATACTCCAGTCTAACTTCTTTTTCACTCACCTTCTCTCTCAAAAAGTGAAACTTGATAGATATATGCTTTGTCTTTGAATGCAACACCAGATTCTTAGATATGTTAATAGTACTTGAATTATCACAGAATATAGAAATAGGCTCATTATACACAACTCTGATATCCTTCAACATCTGCTTCATCCACAAGACTTGAGTACAATTGTTAGCAGCAGCAATGTATTTGGCCTCTGTAATAGATAAGGAAATGGCATTTTGCTTCTTACTTAACCATGAAATCAACTTCTTACCCAAGAAAAATGCTCTGCCACTAGTACTTTTCCTATCATTTACATCTCCTTCCCAATCAGCATCAGTAAAGGCACTCAAAGTAAGATCATCATCTTTAGGATACTATAGGACAAAGTCAACAGTTCCCTTCAAGTATCTAAAAATTCTCTTCACAGCAGTCACATGATATTTCTACGGATTAGCTTGAAATCTTGCAACAATACATACAACATTCATGATATTAGGGCTAGTTTGAGTTAAATACAACAATCCACCAATCATTGATCTGTATCTAGTCAGATTTTCCTTCGGAGAATCATCTTTTTTTGTTAACTTGCATCCGGTCACCATGGGTGTACCAACTAGCTTTGAATCTTCCATAACGAACTTCTTCAGCGATTCCTTCACATACTTGGACTAAGATATAAAAATCCATTTATCTAACTGAGTAATTTGCAATCCCAAAAAGAATTACATCTCACCAATCATTGACATCTCAAATTCATTTTGTATCTCATTAGCAAACTTCATGCACAAACCATCATCTCCTCCAAAAATGGTATCATCAACAAAGACTTTGACAATCAAATCTTTATCATCATTTTTGAAATACAAGTTACTATCAGCAATACCTTTGTTAAATCTAAGCTTCATCAAAGACTTGTCCAATTTGGCATACCATGCTCTAGGGGCTTGCTTGAGTCCATATAATGCTTTCTTCAACCGACACACCATATCTCCCTTATCAATTAACTAGAATCCATCAGGTTGCTCAACATACACTTCTTCTTCCAATTCACCATTCAGAAAAGTTGACTTGACATCCGTCTGATAAACTTTGTAGTTCTTGTGAGCAACATAGGCAAGAAATAATCTTACAGCTTCAATTCTAGCAACAAGGGCAAAAGTCTCCTCAAAATCAATTCCTTCCATCTGTGAATATCCTTTGCATACCAATCTTGCTTTGTTTCTAACCACTTCTCCTTGCTCATTCAATTTGTTTCTAAAGACCCATTTAGTTCCAATGACATTCTTATCCTTAGGTCTAGGAACAAGAATCCATGTATCATTCTTCTCAATTTTTTTTAACTCCTCTTTCATTGCTTCAACCCAATGTTCATCTTTACATGCTTCATTTACACTATTAGGATCAGTCTTTGAAATCAAGCAGTATTCTTTTGCAATCTTTCTCCTAGTTTGGACACCTTTGTTCTTATCTCCTATAATTTGATCTTCTGAATGATTCAATCTTACATACCTCGAAGTCTTCTTAGGTTGTTCTTCAACTTTAGGCTCTTCTGTTCTCTCTTCTGCAACTTCACTAGTTTCTTCTTGCTCTTCATTTTCTTGATTCACCAGATTGATTTGCACTTGATTTTTAGTCTGAACTTGCTTTCCTTTTTTTGTACTCTCATTTTGATCATCAGAATCATATCCATAGGTTCTAGATGGTGTACCTAAGTCTTCATCAACCTTGACATTTTCACTTTCAACCATTTTCCTCAATATTTTATTATAACACTGGTAGGCCTTGCTATTAGTAGAATAACCCATAAAGATACTTTCACCACTCCTAGTATCAAACTTTCTTATATCTTCATCTCTCTTGATATAACATTTTCTTCCAAATATCTTGAAGTATTTAA